>JANTPZ010146490.1:0-19534 GCA_025593235.1 Vachellia pachyceras
AGTTAAATGGGTCATGACAATGTTTCTGTTAAACTATGAAAAACATTAATTACAGATGCAGGAAGACTTGAAAGCTGAGACCAGCATTGTTTGGTACTAAGAAAATGCTAATCATTACTCAGTCTGCAAAATGCTTACATGCCGATTGTAGCTTCAAAAACAAGCACCAAAAATTAAATTCAAGGGCCAAACTTTTCTGTGGACAAAAGAAATCATTCAGACTTCAAACTACAATACACAAAAACTACACTTGGCACAACGCAGCTGACCCAAATTACGCACAGTTTCACACCTGACAATTCACAGATAACACTACCACGACAATTGAGAACTCGTAAATTATGATTTCATCAATAGGCCCTATAGTTACCCAACAGAAAAAGGTAAGGATAATGTCATAACATAAAAATGCTCCTTCATCTTCAAAACGCCAAGTTTTACTTCTTCGTTATTAGGAAAACCAGAAATGATATGCAACAAGAACAATTCATCAACCTATGAGTCAGGATTTGAGTCGAAGAAGCAAGAGAGCTTGAGATTTTTAATTACCAAAAACGGTTTGTTTTGGAACCAACTTCGACTCCAATAAGCAGGCTTTGTGAATCAACAAGCATTCATACCTAGGGTTTTCCTGTTCGGAGAAGGAAGAGCTAGAATTCCATGAGATACAAGCAGAAGAAACCAACTCGGTATGTCTGTTACTGTCAAGGATTTGTACCTGCAATCCATCGTGGTTGTCGTAAACGCCAAAGAAAGGTGGGGGATTTTGAACAAGGAGACATACATTTGCCAATGCGACCACAGGGGAGGGATATAAAGCCTGAGATAACAGCAACATCGTCCTCCATGTCTTTCCTCCGCCCAATCACTGATGTAAATCCCCAACTGACTCCCTTTTTATTCCTTCCGACGCACTTGCTCCTAATGGCTCTCATCTCTTGGGAGGCAGGGAAGGGTAGGGCCTCAGAGATTGCAGTGACCAGAATGCGGCCGGAAGAAGAGCTGATGGTGGAAATGCGCCAGAGCTGAAGGTGGTGTGGGAACATTCATTGGAGTCTCGGAGATCGCCAAGGGCGAGGTGGAAGAGGAAGAGGAGGTGGAAGAGGAGGAATTAGGAATCTAAGGGGGAAGACGTGACAGATAGACGAGCGAGGACTCTTATTTCAAAAAAAGTAATATATTTGTTTAAAAAGACGATGTGTGGCAGGAAATAAGTGAAAATTGTTAAAGAGTGTTTTTGGGACCCAATAACTAATGGAGGGAATGTGAAAATATTTTTCGAGGGAGAGTAGTTTTTCACAAATACAAAAAAATATCTGAATTTATTTTTAATAATTTTTCACTAATTTGACAATTCAAAGAAGATTATGCATACTCTCGCTAATCTTTCTCACTGTTTAGAGAGGAAGTATTAGTGCTTGCTAAATTCTTCACTAATTAAACAATTCAGATAGGATTGTGTATGCTCTTGCTAATTTTTCTCATTATTTAGTGAGGAAAAATTAATCTTCACTAATTGGATAATTTAGAGATAAATATGCAAGTCATCACTAATTTTCTTAGTTAACTTGGAGGATTAGAGAGGAATCACTAATTGGGAAATTTAGAGAGGAATGTATAAGTCATTGCCAATTTTCCTTGCTATTGAAAAATTAGAGAGGAATTTAATATTCGTCGCTAAATTTCTCGCTAATTGAACAATTCAGAGAGGAACATCTAAGTCGTCGCTAATTTTCCTCGCTAATTTTGAAATTAGAGAGGAATTTAATAGTCCTCGCTAATTGGTCTATTTAAATAGGAATATCAAAATCGTCGCTAATTTTTCTCGCTAATATGTGATTTTCTAGTAGTGATGTGTAGAATGTAATTCTAGGATAATAGAGTTTATTATTTATATGTATGGAAGAGGATTATAATCGGTTGATGTAATCTAGATTGTGATACTTGTGTTAGATTGGTACTTTGGATTGTGATTGAACTATAACACTTTTGTTATTCAATTGCTTTCTTTTATTCTCTCAAAATCAATTGATTTGCTAGGTTTCTAGGAATTAATTGGAGGTAAAAAGGATATTTTATAAATATAACATGAGTTAAGTACTAAGATATTTCTAAATAATATTAATTGAGTCTAAGTTTAGATTAAATTAAAAGGTTAGAAATATTGATTAGTAAGGGTTTTTGCTAGTCATTGTGCTTAGTTAAAAGAAGAACTTAATATTAAAATTAGACAAGGAACGTTAGTTGATTCAATCACCTAGGAGATCCATTTTATCGAATTTAAGTGTATTCATTTAGTTTAATTAGTTAGTAAAATTACATTTAATAATTCTTAGTTAATTTGTTATTTACATTAAATTACTTAGGAATTAAATATAGGCCGGCTCCACTTAGAGGCCGACCGATGTTAGTGCTATTATATTACATTAAACTTAATTTTTATTGAATTGCCCACGAAATGGCTCATCAAGCTTCCTCCATCATTATTCATAATATTCTACTTACTACCTTTAGTTCTTTGCTGCTCTTGCTCTCGCATGCTTCTAATTCCTTGCGATTGTGACAACTAGAAGGGCTTGTTTTCAAGCATTTAGATTATTCGTTTCATCTTTCCATGATCTCTGCGACTTCAATCTGAAATTTATTTTCTGCTATACATAGTTTTCTCAGAAATATTCCATCTTATGTGAATCTCAGTGGATGCTAAATATAATACACACGTACACACACTATCATATGATTACATAACTTCCTAGCTAATAAACCAAACTCTTTTAGCTAATAATTTTTATTGAAATTGGTTTTGATATTTTTTAAAGAAATATCTTATTTTAATTACTTTTATTAATTTATTTAAAGTTGCTACTGTGTGCTAATGATAAGTACCGGAGGGAGTCGTTTATTCTGGTGACGTATAAAAATCAACATGAAAATATTAACTAAACCATTGTACGTCCTATGCTTTAAAAAAAAAAACTGGGTGAGAAAATGATAATTATTCTGAGCAAATTGACTATCTAACTAACTAGGATAATTTAAAGGGTTAAGATCACTCAGCACTTAAAATATATTTTTCACTATACTATAGTAATATGTAGTGTACTTTTTCTCTTGAAATATTTTTCAAGACCAATTTTACCCTCATACTTTAAAAAACAATACGAGTTTAACCTTGATTTTAATTCCCAAAAGAGTCCGATAAGTGGGGACAGCAAATTTATGGTTAAATTATATAAAAATCCTAAAATGTTTTCTCAATAACACTCATACTCAGCAACTAAAATAATTTTGGGTTCAATTTTGCTGTTAAAGTATTTTACGTGTTAATTTTTACTATCAATCTTTTTTATTTTCATATTATTTTCTATATTCTCATAATTAACATTATCAATAATCTTTTTTAATTTTTCGGTACTCATCTTAATTCTTAGGTACATTCTAAACTCATCTTTTGGGTTTTTAATTTTAATCTTTAATTATTTCAGTACTGAAAATGTGGAAGATATGAAATAAAAAAATTAAAAAAAGGCCACTAAAGAGTCTAAAAGCTGAGTAATGAAAATTGCAAAAAGATTTGTACTGCAAATATAAAATCCTATAATCTATTAAAAATTAGGGTTAATACAATATTTGGTTTTTTGAGTTTATCTTTATTTTAATTTTGCCCCTCAAATCTAAAATAAATAGTTTTAATCCCTCAAATTTCATTTTATTTAAAACATTGATATATATATATATAATCTATTTAAAATTCAGACTATTTTACCTGTTAAAGAACTAAAATCAAAATAAAATTGAACTTAAGGAATTAAGAATTATATTAATCTTAAAATAATGTTATCCTTCCCCTAAGCAAACATCAAATGAGATGAAATAAATTTCCAATATCCTCAAAACACGTGTTTTTTAACCCACAAAAGAGTACAAGGTTCTTCTTGCGTGTGTCCTCTCTCTCATGGTATATAATGTATATTAAATTGAGGGAAAAAATTAGAAAGTTATTGAATTTTAAACTATAGCTAATAAAGTTTAAGATTTTTCTTCATTTGTGTGAAACATGTTAGAAGTGATTTATGAATAAAAATATACGAGTAAATTTTTATTGGAACCACATTATTAAACTAAAGCTCCAATGTTTGCCTCACTAATACTGCATATGAAAACATGGGCTAACAAATGAGCAGTTTTATTTATTTATTTTACATAACACAGAGATAACTTATGTTAATGTGGAAGCCCCGTGGATCACTTTTTTTTTAGAAAAAAGTTATAAAGCGTCATCAGAAAAAAGGTTTTAAAATTATTGGCTGTTTATGTTGAAATTAAATATTAAGATATTTTGAAAAGATTAAATTAAAAGAACTTGTATAATAATAATAATAATAATAATAATAGTTTTGAAATTTTTTTTGGGGCTCAGGCCTTTTCCTCAATCTACCTACACTATCCTCTCTCTCATTGGCCCCACATTTTTATTCTCTCTCCCATCTTTTCATCTCTCTTCTTTTCACATCACCACTCCTACCTTCCATCCTCGCAAGCACATATCTCTTAACAGTTTTTGTTGGAATATGGGCCACCCTTGATGGATTAGGTCCAAATCCATGTGTTGGGTCGAATGCTTAAATATTGGTTTTTGTGGGGTTAAAATGCAATTTCCCATAATTAAATAATTAGTGGGAACGGTTACCAAGAATGGGGAAGTTATTATACGGGGAAGTGGTTCCCTAAAGTGAGCAGAAATAACGCACGGAGAAAATAAGTCTTCTCCCTTCCCTTTCTCTTGTAGAGAATCCTCTCATCTCTTCTCCTCTTGCCTTCGGTGTTTTTGTTGTGTCTTGTGTTTGGATCCACCATTGTGATCAGAATTCTGCGTGGGTATCTGCAAATTCGTAATTCGGCATCTCCAGGTACGCCCAAAATCCTTCAGTGGTATCAGAGCTTATAGGTTCCTGAGGCAATATTACTTACTATTCATGAATGTCCGCAAGCATGTTCATTGAGATATATGTGTATGTATATTTCTTGCTTTCCTGTATAGCATGCCGTTTTGTTTTTCGGTTTAGATTTCAAGCATGTCTGTGATTTATGTGTATATATGGTTTGAAATTATATGCCTCTAAACCCAAACGATGAAAATGAAAAACGAAAAGGGGAAACGAAACCCAAATTCGAAGATCCAGATCTGGGTTCTCAGAGTATGATGTCCTTAGGCTTAGAAAACATGTTGATAGTGCAGATCTCTCCAAGATGAGAACGTGGAGACCAAGAACGCGTAAAACGGACACCAGACGACGGAGTTACAGAAGAAAAATGAGTTACGAATTCCATCACATTTTTTAGAAAAGGAGAAAGAATTAGGCTCCAAAAGTGCTCCCATTGTGTAGATCTCATTGAAACAATGAAATGAACACCTAGAACGCGAAAAAGGACTCCGGATGGCGAAGATATGGCCGAAAAATGCATTGGATGAATAGTAACGATAGCGATGAACAGTGCGCGGTGGAAAATCGAGTTAGGGCAGCGAACCGGGTAGGGTAACCCAACAGCTGGAACTTTTTTGGATTATTTAAATATTTTTTCAGATCTTTGATTCGCAAATAATGCCACCAGTCCGCATGGTCAGGAAGCGGTTAAGGAGAGATGAGGTCGTGGGTTTGAATCCACGAGGAACCTTCTTCTTCTTTTTTTGTTTATTAAAAAAACAAAAATACCAAAAAAATGTGACGGCGGCTGAGGGCAGCAAACCGGGTCAGAAATGTGTAGGTTAACCCGACCCAGAATGGATTGGGCAATAGTCAACCCAATCCAGCAAGAAAACAAAAAAAAATTTTTGGATTGGGCCAGAGAGGCCCAATACGGGAAAAAACAAAAGAAAATTTTTTGTTTGGATTGGGCCAAAGAGGCCCAATAAAAAACAAAAAAAATTTTGTTTGGATTGGGCCAGAGAGGCCCAATCCAGAAAAAAAACAAAAATGGGTTGAGCTAGAGAGGGCCCGATCCAGAAAAATGGTTTTTGGGCATCGAGACCCAAAAACAAAAAAATAAAAAAATATAAAAAAGTTTGGGGAAAGGGCCACGTGGCATGTCAGCTGGAGGAGTGGACCACACCATCCAACTCCTGGCGACGGATGGAGTCCGAAACGACGGCACGTGTGACATTCCGGTGGCTCTAAGGCGGAGCGTGTCACACGCGAGAGTGAGGTTCATCCCGTTTTTCGAATTTTTCAATATTTGATCTTCTCGAGGCACGTAACAGTACGTGAGACCTCCAAATAAGACACGGTTTGTTCCTAAAAATCCTAAAATTCAAGATCTTCATTTTGATATGCTATTTGCCTACTTTCACAGGCAATTCAGGATATGTTTTTGATGAAAATAAGTGCTTAGCTTAAGATTTCTTGAAAATTTCTTTGAAATAATGATTTTAAATTCATTTTTTTTCAGAAAATTGAATGAGGCAAGAAATCTTAGATAGCACTAAAGCACTGTCTTATGGATCAGTGCACTTTGAATACGTGGATGACAATATTCCTAATGAGAATCCTAAACAACAAGTCGAAGAGGATTTTTAGGAAGACCCGGAAGAAGAGGATCCTGAGGAAGAACCTCAAGAGGGTCCACAGGATGATTCTGAAGAGGATCCTGAAGAGGACCCTGAAGAGGATCCAGATGAGGATTCTGAGCAACATGTTGAGCAGGGTCATGAAGTATCCCAAGAGGTTTACTCAGACCCAAGTCCTAAATCCTCGTTCTCATTTAATTCTGAACCTCAAAGTAATAAAGAGGAGGTTGACCAACCCTTCCAAGAGAAATTAGTGGGAACGGTTACCAAGAGTGGGGAAGTTATTATATGGGGAAGTGGTTCCCCAAAGTGAGCAGAAATAACGCACGGAGAAAATAAGTCTTCTCCCTTCCCTTTCTCTTGTAGAGAATCCTCTCATCTCCTCTCCTCTTGCCTTCGGTATTTTTGCTGTGTCTTGTGTTTGGATCCACCATTGTGATCCGAATTCCGCGTGGGTATCTGCAGATTCGTAATTCGGCATCTCCAGGTGAAATCCTTCATTATTGAAATCAAGAATTATCATCCTCCTCTAGAGGGTGATGAACTAACCCCATTTTTGGGAACTCTTGAAGTGGGAGATCCAAGTTATCCTCTCATTCTTTGTAAATTGGTGGGGATTCTACATCTTCTCACTCTTTGGTGATGACTATACAATCTCACACTCAAATCAATTTACTATGGCCCTCTATATAGATTTTTGGATCATTAACTAAGTGATTAACACTAATCACCTTAACTAACACATACTTCCAACACCCCCTCTCAAGTTGACACCCCTTAACTCTAGGTGCTCAACTTATCAATATAAAAACTACAAGAGAGTGAAGTAAGTTAAACTATATAATTTTGATTCACACAACAATACAAACATTTCTTCATAATCTTCTTCTCAATAATGAATAGTTTCATCTGCCTCTAGAAGTGCATCATTACTGAAAATTTTGAGCTTCAACTCTTACGCCGACGCCACTGTTCCCTCTATTGCTTCTTGTATGACCACCTGCTGGAGTAATAATCTGCCGTTGGATCAGCAATAGGACCCATAGCCATAATAATCTTGCTCATCATCATAGTTATGAGCCTTGTAAAGATATTAAGCATGAGGTAATATTCTCACAAAACTAGTCCCAAAGTAGAAGCAACATGATAGAGCATTCTCCTCCATGTTTGAGAACAAGTTCAACGGCATGGTGAAAGAAAAAATCACAAGCACGCTTCAAGACAGCCATATTTGCTGCTACTTGCATCGCTTGGGAAACACCATGAACTGATGAACTAATAAGCTTCAATAAAGCCCCATCCAGAACCTTGCTCAAAAGTCTGCCTAAATATTTCTTAACAACTTCATAAAATTCTAGCTGCCCACCATATGACATGAAGCTCACAAAATCTTCAATAAAAGATTGCACAATGCAGCAAGAATCTGGCACCGTTGATGAAAACTACGCCACATAAGGAAAAGCAGGTATGATGTCTGATGCTTGTAATTGAAAGGAAAGCTCATTCATGGAATGTTCGTACTCTTTCTTCATCAACCACTACTAGAAAATCACAGTTTAGAGAGGAAATTTAGAGACGACTTTGAAATTCCTCTATAAATAGCTCAATTAGCGAGTAATTTAATGAGGAATAATAAATTCCTCTCCAATGTCCAAATTAACGAGGAAAATTAGCGACGACTTAGCTATTCCTCTCTAATTTTTTTAAAAATTAAAAAATATATTTTAATAATAATATTATTATTTGTAAAAAAATATTTTATATTTTTCTTACCAGTTTACCCCTCACTTTTCCTTCTTATTCCCATTTTCCTCAAATGCAAAGCCATCAGTTGGACCATTTAAAATTTAATTTATTGGTAAATCCTAAGCTATTATAAATTTAAAATTTAAATTCCTTAGTTTCAAATGAAATTTTTAAATTTGTAATTATTTAAATGTTATGATAACTATTTTTCAAAGTTGATTAGAATTTGACTGTAAATAATATTTTTGACTTAAATATCATTTTTTCTCATTCATTTTCTATCATTTCTCAAAATGGTAAGATAAAAAAGAATTTACAACTAGCAAAAGGTGAACCCAAAAAATCTACGTATCATTGGTAGTAGAGGTAAAACGTAGGCCCAACCCATCCTCTGATACAGTGGTTCTTGCATACCCCTAACCCTATATTCACTCACTCGTCATCCTCATTCTTGGTCGTCAGTCGTCACTCATCACTCTCACTCCCTCCTTGAGCTCCCTCCTCCCCCGAGACCCTGACACTCAGACAGGCGACGCCGCGACGGAGACCTAGACTCCCAGAGTCGCTTTCCATCAATCGAGACCATCGGCTGCTATTAGGGACTTAGGACTACTGGTTTTTATGAACTTCGGTGGCTCGCTCCCTGATTTGTTCATCTCTTCCAGCTCCCAGACCAGTCTCCGACCGACTTTCCTCTCCTGATCTCCTCCCAGACTCCCAGTCGTAGCAGCGTATATGGTGAGGGGTAAGCATCTAGATTCTAGCTTGTTAATCTTGACTGATTTGCCTCGTGTGCCCCTTGTCTCAAGTCTCGACTGATCTAGTGATCTGCCTCCATCTGTATTTTTTCCTTGTACAGGTTGTTCTGCTTCTGCCGGACTGCCCCAGTC
Organism: Vachellia pachyceras; assembly: GCA_025593235.1. NCBI lineage: Eukaryota > Viridiplantae > Streptophyta > Magnoliopsida > Fabales > Fabaceae > Vachellia > Vachellia pachyceras. The sequence continues at coordinate 9,202 of JANTPZ010146490.1, forward strand.
TCGAGTCTCGACAGGTATTGTTTTTCTTACTCAAAAAATTCTTATAATATGTTCATACATCAACAAAAATTCTGTCTTGTTCTATCGTGTGTTCAAGGTGAAAGGAGTAGTGAAGTTTGCAAGTGTTCTTGTCTCATTGATTTAGGCAGGTATTGTTTTTCTTACCCAAAGTTGCAACAACTGCTTATGTTACTCTAATACTCTCTATTGAACTGATTTCCTTCCTTTTTCTCTTGTAAGCTTTGATTCCAATCTCATCTCGAAAATCAAATGCACTTGTAAGCTTGTTTGACTGATATGAAATTCTTTTTGTGCTATTGGAAGTAATGTTTTTGTTTCTATATCAAATGTATATTCTAATTAGCGACGAATTTAGCGACGAAAATTTCCCTCGCTAAATCCATCGCTAATTAGCGAGGGAAAAAATCAATCGTTAATTCTGTCGCTAAAAAATCCATCACTAAATTTGACAATTCCGTCGCTAAATTTAGCGACCCTCGTTTTAGCGACAGATTTTTTCCGTCGCTAAATATGCTTTTTCCGTCACTAAAGCTGATTTTTCTAGTAGTGAACATATGCTCAAATTTGTCAGCTGCTAGAGCCTCGGTGATCTGTTTATGGCAGTCCGATAATAGCAATTCATGGTATTTATCCCTATGCTTGCAACTGGGATAAGACATCTGTGAGGTTTTGATATAAATACCATTGTGTCTAACATTGTATAAACATTGCTTTCTTTGTTACATATAGCTTTTGTGCCTCCATCTATCTTTCTCTGAGAAGCGTGAGAAGAAATTATGCCCCCTTTATCACCATCTTCTTTTCAAGTCACAAGTTTCTGCTTGATCTGTCCTTGTTTACCAGATTCGACGATGTCACATGATTGCATATTGCGACACCTCCTATTTCCCCCTATTTAATTATTATAGATCACTTTTGAATCACTCTTGGGCCTTAGATATCAAAAATTTGTCCAAAATTGTGAACTAGAAATTTTCAAAATGGAAATGACGGTGGTACTGTTCACAGTACCATTTTCCAATTTTCTGGCCCAAATTTGAAAAATCATAATTAATTATAGAAAAATCAAAACTGAGTGATTCCAATTTCTAAATTTTTATTATTAAGTGAGATATAGGGTAAAAATACTAATGGGTTCCAATTCTTGTCCATTTGGTACAGTTTATTCAAAAACCACATGCTGTCCGAAATGGTTCACTCCAGTCTTCCAGATTTTACCTCAATCTTTGGAAAATCATATCTCTCAAAATACACATCCAAAATTCGCAAAATTTATATCATTTTAAATCTTAGGATGTGTAGTTTCGGACTGGAAAATTTCAACTCATTTGGAGCTCGTTTGATACTTTTAACTGCAGCTTGAAACAGATTCGTTTTCAGGGCCTTTGGAACCCCTTTAGCTTTGAAAACCAATTTTCTTAAAAATTCACCAAAACCTCTTTTTGGTTCCTTACTAGCCTTTAATATGCATGATCATTCCCTATCCTTCCTTGTTAGTTTTAGTCCATTTTTAGGCATGCATCATCACACATTCACATAGTACCTTGAGTAGAGGTTTAGGTTACAGTTTAACAACAACTTCAAGAAAGCTAATAACTCAAATATTTACACAAAACCATGCAAGCAAAACATCATCTTCAAGCATCAATAATCTTTTCCTTACCCTTGCTTGAGCTTGCACCTACATGGTTAGTGGGTGGGGGATAAGATTTGGGAATCCCAATAGCAAAACCACATAATCATAACATAGTGAATGTGCATACATGACTTTATTGCATGTATATGAATACATAAACATGTGGCACATCAAACTTCACTTTACCATGCATATGGCCATAGCACAAAAGTCACATTTCATACACAAATCATGCACTTTGCTCATCATAAAATTTCATGTAACATTCACAAATCATTTTCTTAAACATAGAAGGAGATTAGTAGTTTTGCTACCTCAAGATCTTAGCTTTCTTTAATCCAACTTCCAAGGTGTTCTTGGTCCTTTCTCAAGATGCTCTTGGGACCTCTTAAACTCCTAAAAATCATGGCATAACATCCACATAAATATGCCATCATCAAAATACAACAAAACTTGCAAAACACATAAAACCCCCCTTTTGGTTTTCTAAGTGTCCTACAAGTTCAAGACTTGATTTTTATGGCCCTTTGAGCTTCTAAAATCCATCTCTTATCTTTACCCTACACAAAACATCATTTTGAAGCCAATGGAACCATCAAAATGCTCAAAAACACGTCCTTTCTATTTTTTATTTAGCTTGGACGAAAATAGCAAAAAATAAGAAAAGGAAGGGTTTTTCAACTTTGCTCATGAAACCATGTGTTTCCTTGCTTCCAAAAACCCTTTTTCTTAACTTCGATCTACTCAAAAACACCTTCCCTTAGACCAAAAGAAATTTGGGCAGCACCTCCCCATAAACATGAGCTTCCCAAAATTTTAAAACAACTCAAACCAACCAACAACAAAGTTCATACTACTCAAAGAGTAACTTGTAACCCTTTACCACTTTAAAAACCTTCTCATTTCCATTTTCAACTCTTGAAATCCTAGCCTTCCTCTTCCAAAAGAGGGGCTCATTCATGGAACAACTCAAGAGAAAGGTAGTGGAACTCACAAGACTCAAGATAAGAGGAAGATTTGGTTGGTAGAAATCTTTACTTAAAGTTATGGAAGCTTGGAGCTCTTCTTCTTGCTTGGGGAGGGAGAGATTTCTAGAGAGAAGGAGGAGAAAAATCTGAAGGTAAGAGAGAGAGAGGGTGGCATGAAAATGGGAGAGGAAGAGAGAGTTTTTTCTAGTTTAATGTGGTCCCTTGTGATTTGTGTGTAGCATATTTAAACTTGGGGACCAAGTAGCAAATACTTGATCCATAATGAGCCACATCACCCCTCCTCTTCCTAGCTGAAAAAGCAACTTTCCAGACCCCTAGCTGTCAGTTTTTGCTGGTTGGGCCTTTGCCTTGTCCAGTTAAATGATCCGATGGTACGCATTTCCGTAAAGTACCCTTTACGCGGGTAACTACCTTTTTACTTTTTCGGAGACTTTTATCTTTCGTGTGACACCATCCCCTAGGCCTCCTTGCCTAGTTGGCATCATGTCCTAGTCCATAGTATCTCCGGCCTTCCCTCGTAACTCGTCAGGATTCTTCGATTTGCGTGCAACACTGTAAAACGGGCTCCTGACGGCCAATTTGACTTAAGGACATGGAAAAATTCTATATTTTTCCCTGATTCTCAAGCTCTTGTCCGTTCCTCGAAATTCTTCCCGGATTTTCCGTAATTAATTTTCTAAGAAAATACTCTTTCGGGCTTTTCGTGCACTGTTGTTCTCCGTACAACGAAACTGCTGGTATTGGATACCGGGTAATAATTTTATTAATTACTTTATAACCCCACTAAACTTTTCTTAGTCCGGGTTTCCGGCATTTGAGGACTTCTGCTACCTCAAATAATTATTTCTCAGTCATCCTTAGCTCCGAAATCCTTTATTTTCCACTTATTTACGAAAATGCCACTACCTTTTCTACTTTTTTCATAATTTCCAAAATGCCATCACTTTTTCTACTCTTTCTTAATTCCAACCTTACCCTTGGTTGACTTTTGACATTTTTTGTCAACTTTGACTTTTTGGTCAACTTTGACTTTTGGGTTGACTTTTGACCAAATTACCAAAGTATCCTTATTATTTGGTGAGATTTTAAGCCTTAGATCTTTTAGTCAAAATGACCATTTTGCCCTTATCATGTAGGCCAAATAACCATTTTACCCTTAGTCATTTCCACTTAGGCTTCCCAAGACTAGGGACTTAGTCAATTATGATCTTTCTTTCCTTTAGGCATTTTCCTCTATATTTTTCCTTATTTATGGGTCTTAGATTATCATATAATTTACTGGTCAAGCCTTTAGTTCAATTTACAGAAATGCGGATATTACAATATTAGTACCAGATCGAAACCACAACTCTCTTCTTTTTTTTTTTTTTAATTTTCGTATTTTAGTAGCAGTTTGTACACCACTACAAAGTCATGCCAAAAAATAATCCGAATCCTCTTATTTTAGTAGCGATTTTATACCTGCCACAAGTGGTTGCTCCTTGTCCCCTCACTCTTCTTTATTTGTAGCGGTTTTTGGAAAATGTTGCAAATTTAGTAGCGGTCGAACTATATGCAACACAGTTCTGCTTAACCATTGCTAAACCTTTTATAACGGTGGTTTTTGCATCGATTTACCAAACCGCTAGTACATGCATTTGTAGCGGTTAAAATCGCTACAAATGCATTAAAAACCGCTATTGATGCTGCCTTTCTTTATAGTGACCCTAGAAGTTTTAAAAAAAGAAGCAATGTTACTCCACCGTTAAGAAACTTAAAGGCCAATGTTTGCTGACTAAATTATGCTAGGGGTTAAAAATAAAAAATGCCTTAGAAGTTTTCTCTAGTAGGCATTGGGTACCGAAACTCATATCCTCTTTAATTATTTTGCATTCCTAATCTCCCCTAAGTTAGTTCATCAGCTTTTACATTATGGACCAAATGTAGTATTTTTTGAATTTATATGCTGTTAAAATGTGAAATTCCTATAGTTCTCTTATAAAAAAGATTCTCCCACTTAAATCCATCCACTGTCAATGATTCATATTAAAAAAATTCACCACCAGCATAAATCTAATCCAGATCAACAATAAATTTTGAAAGAATTCATTTCAATCGAAAGTTAAAATTAATCCATCTCAAAAAACACTTAAATTTATGGAAAAAAAATTAGATGGAGAGGCAAAAGAAATTCTCAACCTAAGTCAACAATTTTTTTATATTTAAATTCTGTTTGATTTGAAGGTGAGCCTAGCGTTCTTATGCAAAGATGGTCATCATACTTCAATCCTTTCCATAATCTATATGGACGGATTGCAAATCTATATGTAAAGATAACAAATATTCCCCTTTACTGCTACTCAATGAATTAGATATGGAAACTGAGGGATAGGATAGCGAAGTCACTAAAGGTGGAACTATACACACTAGGAATATTCTAGCCAATGGTCCATCCAGTAAAAAGAAATCACCTCATGTCCCTTTAATCCTACATGCCACCTTCTCTATCTCATCCATAATTATTTTTAATCCTTCTTTCCCTTAAAAAAAGTGCCTCCTCTTATTTCCCTAACAAGTGTATTTTGCACTAATGTCTCCTACAAATTTAAAAGATAACGAGTTTCTTTAACCACAATAACTACCAAACATTTTAGAAAATTAGTTACATTCTCTCATATATTAAGGAGTACAACAAATAAATAGTTTACTATGATATATTGATATTAATAGTATTTGTGGAATACATAAGAACCAAATAAATGATATTATTTCATTTGAAAGATATGTTAATTTGAATAAAATAGTAAGGATAGTTAAAGTTCAAATTTTTAAAGCAAGAAAAAAATAAAAGTCTAACAATAATGATGAAGAAAAATAGAAGCACCGTGCCTATTTTATTATGAGTGAAGTTATGGTACTATATAATTATATAATGTGAATAGTCATATGAATAATTGGGGAAAAGTCGAATTGAGATTTTTTATTTGGAGTGCGGTGCAAGGCAAAGGATTAACAATAAAGTTTGTATTGAGAATTTTATCGTTGTAGTGTTGAACAAGGTTGGATATATTTCACCGCCGTTTTTTAAATAAAAATAGTTGGCAACAGAGTTGGATTTATTTGGATGGGCTCTTCAACCCCTATTTCATCATTCCTTAATTCAGTTAAAACTGATAAAAAATATTCTTTCTGCTAACATATATACTAAGTGTTGTTGTTCTTTTTTTTTTTTTGTTAATTTGTTTTAATTCAGTTATCACATTTCTATTTTGGATGAAGTACAGAAAACAAAGAATAAAGAAAATGGATAGATGTCAAAATGATTAATAAGAATAGCTAACAAAAAATATTTACTTCTAACAAGAAAAATGTACAAGAAATCATTAGAGATTGTTTGTATCAACAAGAATAGCATCGATCATATATATACATATATTGTTGACAAAGCTCTCTCAGGTCACTACTGTCTTATAATTTTGTAAATATTTACTTCTGCCATTTTTCTATAGGTACTATGTAATCATGAATATTTGTTCGGGAAAGATTAATAAAAGATAAAAAAATCGCAAGCATACAATTGAGAAGCAAACCCATTAATTACCAAAAATCAACCAATCTCGTACTTACGCGTTGACACAATCTAAATTGTTCTAGAATTTCTTCAACCGTATATCATGTGGTTCTTCCTCTATCTCGTTTTACGCTACTTCAACCCAAAACCCTTACCCTGCCTCTCTGCAACTCTGGTCAATTAAAAAAAAAAAGGCCTTATTCCTAAAGATTTTCTTACAGATTTTGACTAAAATCCGTAGGAAAAAATTTCCTGCAAATTTTAGTCATTATTTATAAGGTTCGTGAAAATTTATTTTACTGCAGATTTTTCCACAGGTGAAACCCGCAGGTAATAAATTCGTAGGAAAATCCGCAGGAAATCTGAATTTTTTTAAAAAACAATATCTTGGAATTTAGTAACATTTTCCAGATAAATTTCCTACAGATTCTAATAGCATAAAGCGGTTAGTTTGTTTTTCTAAAGATATAAATATATGGTAGTTTACTTGGAATAATTTAACCAAAAAGAAATAACTATATAGTTAAAAGATAATGCTTTGGACAAATGGAAAAAAGGATAAATATTGAAACATATGTGAAGGAACATCAAATTCTTGTCATCATACATCACAAGCTGAACCGATACATTAGGAATTGAACTGTGGCCTATATAGCAGGTAACATTCCTCATTGTGGATACATCCATGGCAAATCTGTGCTTACTCCATAGTCAGAACAACCCCAGCATATTGAAGCCTCATCACCTGTGCTGATCTCCATCTCTTTCTTTACCAACTCTAAAGTAAGTTTCAATCCTTTATAATCCTATATCTTGCTGATCTCCATCTCTTTCTTTACCCCAGATTAACAAAATATGTTCCTGACTGGCATATCCAAAAATTATCAAAGGTTTTCAAACATTAAAACCTTTATTTTTTGCCCTGAAAGAATAATAAAAGATAACAAAAATCACAAGCATACAAATGAGAATCAAACACAGTAATTACCAAAAACACAGTACTTTGACGTTAACACAATCTAAAGTGTTCTAGAACTCTATTTTTTTCCCTTGAATAAATTTTCTATTTCAAGGTCTTGGCGGTTTATAATTTCTGCAACAGCATATGCTGTGGTTCTTCCTCTAAAATCTTCGTCTCGCAATCTCGTCTTCCGCTGCCTCAATCCAATACCCTAATCATGGGTTGCTGCAGCTCCGGTCGCACCTTCCTAATCTCAAATTCCATGCCCATTGGCATCATACCTTCTTTAACTCACCTATTTTAATATTAGAGATCTATTATGAATCATTTCACGTCCTCCTAATGCTTAGAATTAATTAACAATGTAAAATTTTAAAACCTTGTACTTGTTACTGTTCATCGATACTGTTAACTTGATAAATTTAAGAATTTTTGGTCAAATTTAAAAATTTATAACTAATTTTAGAAAAATTAGAATTGAGTGATTCAAATATCCAAATGAAGCTTATTAAATTCCCTAAAGTGAAAAATAGTAGTTTGTCCAATTTCTTAACTAATTGATACAGTTTATTGCATGAGGGTCATTGTTTATTTGGTCATTTTTCCCTTTTTCAGATTTTTCTCATATCTTTAGACCATCATAACTTTTTGTACCAAACTTCAAATCTAGCAAATTTTGGCTCATGTTAAAATTTGCTATGTAAAATATTTTCTTGAAAAAATTAATGTCAATTGATCTTGATTTGCTATATTTAACTATTAGCTCAACTTGGTACTTTAATTAGAGTGTTGGACCCCTTTATCACTTTTTAACTTGTTATGCATGCTTCTATTGCACATAAATATGTAATTGATAAAATAATATATTATATGCTTATATTTGTAAGTTTTGGAATTAATTTAATTATATTCTTTCATAAAATATAAAATTTTGAGTTTAGAGACAAATTTATAGTTTTATTGGCAATTTTAAAAAAATTATTTGAATATGTAAAAAGAACGAAAAGAGGTGGGATTTGAGGGCCAATACCCTCTCTTGGTAGGCTTGTTTGACAATATCCTTACCCGTTTTAAAGTGCACTTTCCAACACAACCTACTAGCCGTAGCCAATATTCTTAGTAGACTAACATGCAGCCCAAAGTTATAGTTTCTATTAATTATTTAACAACAAAAGTAATAACAATGTTTAATGCTTAAAAATTAAAATGTTAAGGTAAAATTTAAACTTTAAAACGTTAAATGCAACTTATTCAAAAATTATGGAGGTATATTTTAGCCATGTTTATTTTATTAAAATATAACCACATTCTTTTTGTTGGCACCAGGTAAGCCATATATTGAAGAATGATCACCACACATGCATGGATCCATGGATAATGAAATAAGCTTGATCAAGGAAATTGTGATATTTCTCATTCTAATATTCCGTTATCTTACATTCAAAACATATATGCAGTTAAAATAACTTTTTGATAATTAGTTTGAATATGTGCATATTTGCTTTTATTTGTCTGTTTTTGATAAATCTAAATAGACATATTATAGCAGTTAAATTTCACTAAACAATCTGAGTCTACTAGCTGAATAAGTGATATAGAAATGAACTAAGTATCATCCCACAAGAAATTAGATTTGGCAACACCAAAGTAGTATAAAATCCATAATTTCCAAGTTACACTGCTGCAATAGACACTTTTTACTTCCATTTTTTGAGTCTTTTGACATCCATTTCTTAGGAGACGTCTTTATCAGGGATATATTACAAGTATGTGACTATCACTTCCATTTTTTTTTAAAAAATGGATGACAGGTATAAATGTTAAGTTTATTTTTTACTCAAAATGGATGTGACAAATTCTGCATTTTTTTAAATTTTTATCCATTGAACTAATCTAAAGCAAACCATTTGATGAGCCATGTCCTAGAGCAATCAAATAAAAACTAAGCTAATGCAATATAGTAGTAATAACCTAGGTCGATCTCTACGTGGAACCCATATTTAATTTATAAGTAATTTAATGTAAATAACAAATTAACCAAGAATTATCAAATGAGATTTTACTAACTAATTAAACTAAATAAATGAACTTATAAAATGGATGTCTTAGGTGATTGAACCTACTAACATTCCTTGTCCAATTTTAATATTAAGTTCGTCTTTAAATTAAGCAAGAGGACTAGTAAGAACCCTTATGAATCAATATTTCTAACTTTTTAATTTAATATAAACCTAGACTCAATTAATCAATTAGAAACATCTTAGTATTTAATTTTTTGCTTCCAATTAATTTAATATAAACCTAGACTCAATTAATCTGCAGGAAATTTCAGTGGCTTGGTGGTGGATAGGAGAAAAATGGCGTGGATCTCATAAGGTGTGGATGGAGAAAATGAGGCAAAAAAAAAAAGGAAGTGGTGTCCACGAAAATCACAAAGAAATGGAATAATGGGATGATTAAAGCTGAAGGAGTTTTTCAGAGATGATCTGCACGTGGATGGTTTTTTTCATGCTCAGAGGATGAAATGGAGTAAAATGGAAAAATGCCAAAAATATTTCTCTACAAAGTGGTTGATGTTCTGATGCTCCAGAAGAAAAGATGTGGATCTCGTAACGTGTGATGGAGAAAATGAGACAAAACAATGGAAGTGGTGTGTCAGGAATGAATTGAAAAAATTGTTGGATAAAAGGCTGCTTCTTTGGATAAAAGGATGAATTTTGGATAAAAGGATGGATTGGGTAAAAGATTGCATCCCCTTCCACTGTTTCCGGTTGGATTCTAACTAATTTTTGTTACATTTTCTGTTTCAGTTGGTTGCCCACGTGATTTACTGTAGCTGTACGGATGTCAGACGCTGTTGGCTTCAGCCAACAAACTTGTTGGCTGAAGCATGTGGCACAGAGAGCAATTTATCCTCGTTGGCTTCAGCCAAAATTTCTATTGGCTGAAGCATATGACACAGAGAGCATTTTGAGCATTTTGAGGCCTTGATCCTTTAAGATTCTTGCATATTAACACAAATGCACTTGAATAGAGATTTAAAGAGTTGTAAAATATTTCAAAATTGGCCACAATTTATTTTAATCTCTTTTTAACACAAATATCCTTTAATTAACCCAATAAAGCTCAAATAACATGCTAAAAGGTTAATATTTTTCATGCAAAATATGGATCTA
>JANTPZ010146491.1:4876-25962 GCA_025593235.1 Vachellia pachyceras
AAAAAGTAAGAAAAAGTGGGTATGAAAGAGAAAAGTAAGAAAGAGAAAGAGAGAAAAAGTAAGAAAGATGAAAGTAAGAAAGAGTAGTAAAAAGAGAGTATGAAAGAGAAAACCTAGATTTCAAACTTAGGTTTTGAAACCTAGGTTTCAAAATCTTGAAACCAAACCAACCCTGAAACAATGTTTAAGCAGCTCAAACAAGTTAATGCATTTGTTTGATTTTGCACTAAAACGACTATTTAATTTTCACACAAAAATCGATGGTTTTTTCGGGGATGAATTATAATGGGATCCCAAGTCACTTCAACTATGGACGAGACCAATCATTTTCAAAACTCATAGCGTAAAGGTTCCGTCCCTACCAATAAGGATGCTTCCTGAGATTTATGGAAATTTTGTAAAGGAAATTGGTGAAAATCCTTGTTTAAATTTTTTATTGATTCTAGTTCGAAAATTTATCAATAAGAATGATCTAAATTTAAATATTGATACTTGCCAGAAATTTTGTAGAGTATTAGTGTTTTTTGTGTATAAAAATATATCAAATGCTTCTCTTATCAATAAAATGCTTAAGAAGAGAACTTTTACTGATTTTTCTCAAATAAACTAATTAAATATTCGTAGAATTTTCAAATACGATTATTGTAAGTTGAGTTTTGAAATATGATTAGTTTTCTTAAAATTTTATTGATTTCAGACATTCCATGAGTAAGGTTCTTCCCCCATGACACGGATAAGAGAAAAGGACTTTGATACTTTACGAACTTCAAAACTCATCTCTTTCACCTCTACCAAAGTGCTGATTTTTGAATCTGAACAGCTTGTGTGGACCCATTTAATTGGGGTTTGAATTTGTTGGAAAGCCCTTTGAAGTTAGTACTTAAATCTTCTTTAATTAATCATCTCCATGAAGCTTAAAAAAAGAAAAGAGAAGAGATAGATTTGCAGACCCTTTTACTTCTTTAATCTTTTCCCTTTGTGGGGTGACTGGTTACATTATCCAAAACTTGTGCCTTTTCAAGATTCATTAATTTAATGCAAGTATCATGCACTTGCCTATTTGTACTTTTTTTTTCAAAGGATGGTTAAGTTTTTGAAGCAATTTAGTAATTGATTGAATGCCATGTCTTTTAGCAGCAAAAGGGATGTTAGAGACAAGTGGGGTGGGTGGGTAAAAACAGGAGAAGAAGATAAATATATTTCGGATATATTTCAAAAATAGGTGAAAAAGTGGATAATATATACATGTTTGGTAGCTGGGAAACAAGAACTCAGGGAATTATTGAATATGAGGCGCAGGCGGAATGCTGCCAACAAAATTTGAAAACTTCTGCAGATTTATTCATATACACTACACATAATAATAGTGATGATGATGATGATGAGGCCTCAGCCAGCCACGAGTATGGATCATTATGATCGTGCATGGGGACATTGAATTGATTTCGGATTTTTTAACAAAGGAAACTTAGAATTTACGACGAGTAAAGTAAAACACAATAATTAGACAACGTCATTATGTGCAGGAGCTTGTATTCATTATGCAGAATTCAAGTTCTAGTGAGCACAGAAAAAGAATGCTTGATTTGAAATTTAAGAGTGTTTCACCTAGTTTCTAAGAACATTTTGATTGATTCCAAACAGGGGGGTTTACTGTTAAGAAAAGGGAGTTGGAAGTTGGAGTTTTTTTTTCCCCTTAGAAGCTCTGAAATGTAAAAAAAAAAAAGATATAAAATTTGGTATTGATGAAATGAGCTATAAATGACACTAAAAAAATGCCTTATTCCTGGAGATTTTTCTGCGGATTTTGATCCACAGATATAAGATTCGTAAAAATTTATTTTTCTACGGATTTCAAATCCGCAAGTAATTACCTGCGGATTTTTCTGCAGGTAAAAATCCGCAGGTAATTAGCTACATATTTACTTGCGGAAAAATCCGCAAGAAAATTTGGAAAAAAATAAAAAAAATTCTTTGAATTTAGTAAAAAAATCTAAATAAGGTTCAATATTCATGTTTCTCCTAAATAGTCATTCAATCTTTATATTTGTGATTTAAACATTCAATCTGTGTTGAATTTAAAATGATTGATGGAGTTAACATCAACAATGATTGAAGTATGAAATTAAATGTTTGGTTAGACAAATTTACTAGCAATTCAGCATTACAACCACAATATGAAAAAGAGAATGATGCGCGTATGCTTGTACCCTACACTGAAAATAGTATCAAGAAAGATTTCTTCACATAGCAGAAACTTCTCAATCAAAGGGGAGATTGAGGGCTACATATAGCAGAATGAGCATGCCTCTATGCAACATATAACAGAATGGCCCTCAATTCTGTAAACTCCAAATCCAGATTTGCCCACATGAAACCAGCATTGAACAATTTTATACAGGCCATTATAAGGCTTGTTTGGTTGGCCCGTTTGGGCAACCAAAATTCATTTCTGTGTTTCCTGAGACAAAATTTCTCTCACATATTTATCTCAGAATCTATGTCCGTTCTCCCAACGGGCTATCCAAAAATGTGAAACTTTGCCATGCATGTCATCCTATGTTCCAACCACACATGCATAGAGAATGCTTCAAGATCCCAATTTGCTTCATATGGTGTAGTTGATAGAAGACGTATAACTTGTACCAAATCATCTCCTTGGAAAGCCAAAAAAATGCAATATTGTAACAAAACAAATATTTTTTGTATCTCAACTTCCTCTGTTCCTCTTTTCATTTTTTTATCATTTCTCCCATTTTTATATATAACAAGAATATTCCCAAAGTTTTGTACCCGAATTGGTAATATTATAAATTATAAATTGATGAGGATTACGAGCATATACCTTTAACATGGCTCTTGCTGTCGGAATTTGCATTTCTCCCTTTTTTTTTCCTTTTTTTTTTCATCTCTTCCATGGCTCTTGCTATCAGAGGGAACTTCTTGGCGGAGCAATCTTTTTTTGTGAATCATGTTTAGCACCAAACCATCCTTTCTTGTCCTACTTATTTTCTTCATTTTTGCAGTTGTTAGCATCTTCAATGGGAATATCCCTATGCTCATAATAACTGTGGCGATGCCCAATGATCTCATCACAGTTTTCATGTTCAGTTCTGTTGAATCCAACTTCAATGCATCTTCCAGTTGTCTTCTTTCATCCTCGGTCAAAATTAAATGTCACTAAGTTCTTCACTTTCTGTCTCATTTTCATTGCTAGATGTGAATAATTCATCATCCGTCATGGCACCAGGAACAATTCTAGATTGAATGCTCACAACTACATTGTGCATATCATACACCTTGGTTAATATATTCTAATGTGATAATCATTTACCATGGTCTCAGCAAATGATAAAAAGTTCAAAATTAAAAAGGTTCTTCATTTTCTTAATTTTTCCAACTTGGAAAAAGTGAAGAAGAAGGAGGACAGAAACAAGAAAGCAATGAAGAAGTAAAACCTATCCTATCCCCAAATAAAAAAATGACTCAGTTAAATTAGCAAATTTAACTTGGTAAAATGACTTGTGCACAATGAAATATAGCTCGGTAAAATGTGGGGGGAAAGCAGTTTGAGAATTACATGACACCAAAACGTAATAATTTAGCAACCCCCGGTCTGTATGGCAACTCATGTGACTTTGCGAAGTAAAATCAAATAGGAAGAGAAGACAAAAACTAAAATGCAGTTAAATTACGTGCTCAGATAATGGGGCGCCAGCATCAATGCTATGAGAGGTCACCTTTTCGGCAATAAGGGATCCATGCTTCTGAGAGATAAGGTCTTGGGATTTCAGACTCATCAAACTCTCATTCTCTTTCTCCCACTTCTTCATCATCTTCATTAACATCTTTCTTTCCCAACCTCTGTAACCCAGGAATTATGGAAGCCAAGTTCGAATCTTTATCTTCCTCAGAGAACATAACCCAGATCCATAAACCCTTTTAGCTCCTCGAACTCGAGATCAGACAGGCTCTTCCTTTCCTTCTTGTTCCTCATCCTTCTGATATCTATCTTCTTCTTGCCGAAAATCTTAGAGATGCAGAAGGATTCATGCACTTAGCTAAAAAGAGGTAAAAGAAAAGTACTAACAAGGGTTGAGTCTCACGGAAAAGGTCAGTATCTTACATTATGCTTGAATCCTTGTAAGGAGGGATGTTCCATTGAGTGCTCAACAGTCAACAGTGTTTCGAAGAAAACCGTCTTCAGCAGAAGAATAGTTATGCTTATGAAACAAAAGAAGAAAAAGAAAAGCAACAACACGACATCGTTGCACATCAAGATAATAGTCAACGAGAGTAAAATATTACTATTAACTTTAAATGCTTCGTTTTTTAGATGTCACACAAGAGAGTTCGTACAGCTGAAATTGTTGAGCTGCTGGAGATCTGATCAGATAAAATGAAGTGCTGGGGGTCAATATACTTGCTCACTTCAAAGTTCAAATGCTGTTTTATAGGTACTGTTGGAATTATTACATAGGCGGGTAGAAGTAAAAATCTCATATCGTCTAAAATTGCATGAATACAAAAGTAAATATAAAAACTTGTAATCTTAAACTAATAAATGAATAGCAGGGATATGATTGTTTTCATGATAATAAGTCACTTGAAATCTAATGGTTTTTTCTAATGAAAGTGTTTGGATAGTTGTTATCATAATCACTTTTTCATATGCAAATTATATAAAAAAAAGATATAAACTAATGTGATAATTGCATAAAGAACACAATCTAATTTACTATAAAAGGAAATGAGAAGGGTATTTTTAATAAAATATATATGACAATCATAAAAAGAAGAAAACGTGGAGAAAAGTAGATTTTTTAAAACCATATTTTAAATGCCCTAAATCATGATTTTGAATCAAACAGCTCTTTTTTTCCCTCCAAAATTTCTCCTATTTGTCTACCTCAAATTAAAGCCATGTGTTTCATTAATTCGTGCAATCACACATGGTTCAGTCATTTTTTCCTCCTATTGTTGGTTTTTTGCTTCCGAGAGAGATGAGCGTGAACAGTATAACTCGCTTCAAAGCTCAGACTCTCACGTACAAAGAAAGACGTCTACTAATAACCTTATTACCTGGTTGGAATTACGTAAAAGAGGATTAAGTTATATTAAAGAGGATTACTTAAAATGCTAAACGCATTCTATTGATTATATTATTTGGTTGATATGGTAATGCAATTGAATTTAAATCTGATTACAACATATTACAACAGATAAGGCAATTTCCATTACTTATCTAATCCGAATTATGATATATATGAATTAACATGTGTATACTTGTTTATTTTATAAATACGTATTTATGCATTTATATTCTTCATTTTTAGTCTTAATGAAATTACAAAGTTTATTCTACATTTTTTTATTTTTATAGATAAAATATAAATTTCATTTCACAATTTTTTTATTGCAAAATCAAGTTAAAGCTCAAAAAAGAAAAGAAAAGGGAGGGTAATAGGTCAACTAGAGATCACACCCCTCGCAAGAGGAAAGATCAATGAGGAAATGTTCCAAGCAACTTGGTGGCACATGTGGAAGGATGTATATTTGATAGTTTCCCGAATTGTTTCATTTAACAAGATGTCAACACATATCAAACTTTTTTTAGACGATATAATTCCACATTCCAATCTTTATAAAGAAGGTGATGAATAACTTCAATTTGACAATTCTTTACCTACATATCAAATAAATGTTATGTGATTATTAATCCATTATATTATATTCTTATCCATCACATTCCATTGCATTTTCATGAACCTCATGAACCAAACATGCTATAAAATATAATGAATACATGTCTGACGAAAAATTCAAATCACAATTTGAACCTTATGCCATCAAATAACTTGAATATGAAGTTCATCTTATTGCGATCACACAACTCAACTGCAAATCACAAGCGTGAAATATACAACATCCCTATACGTCCTTGAATTTTAATATCCAATTATTTGTATACTAAAAAAAATTACAACTGTAAACACAGAATAAAAGCTAAGGGCCTTGCCCATTTCCATCTTAAAACCATTCTGCATCTGCATGTAATTGGAAGTAGAACAACAAACTAACCAAATCTATTATACCAGATGATGAGGCAAAACAATCGATCTAAGCAAATCATTCAACGGAATAAATACAGAAAAATCAAGATAACCCAATTCAAAAGAGAGAAAAGAGTATAGCAATTAAAATAAGGCTAGCTTCTTTTCTTTCCTCATTTGGTTATTTTTCGAGTTTCGACAAACAACTCCAATATCATTTCAGGAACATGGAAAAAGGAAGATAGATGCAATCCCAAAATCAAATGAAAAATTTGCTAAATATATGCGGTTGAGACATGGTCTACAGCCCCTGATCAATCAGATAGTCTCCCAACCTCTCAACGATCATGTTACACTGCCCTGGAGTCAAAGGTTCATCATAGATGCCAAATATCATTGCTTGCCCAGTTTTCTTAACAGTAATCCCGCCAGCACCCTGCAAGTTCCAAGAAGCATTACTAATCAATTGCCAAAACCAGAACTTTTCCCCATTAAAGAGTAAAATACAATCCAAATTTGGTGTAGTTATTTGTTAGACACTGACATCTTTGCATTCAATTGGAAAGTGGAGTTACTAGGTTTTCACACTCAATGGATCGAGCCACGCTATGTTTTCTTCTATTCTTGTTAACAAATAAATCTAAAGTCACAGGATGAGTTTGATTAGGTAGTTATGTACTACCCCGTTCTTAAATATAGGAACTAGACAAGGGATTTACTTTGAGCCTAAATATAAAACATCAATTCAACATGTCTCGAAAACTTGTAATTTTTCCCTCAAAACATCACTATTGATTGCACACACACTAAATGAGTTTCCATTAACGGTAGGTACAATGCATATGATCAGAATGTGCATTTTAGCTTAACTAATTTCTCAATGTCTGCAAATTACTTATCTAGCTCCTATATTAATGACAGGAGGGAGTACTTATCAAAGAACTTGACAGAAACCAGGTCATCAGTCTCAGCGCCTATTTGCAACACAACTAACAAACAAAAATGAAATAGTTTGGAACACGTGGAAGTGGATACTATATAAATCCATTGAATTGTATTATGATTCTTTCAAGGGAAAACCCAGTGCAACAATGCTCGCATGCTATAGTTGTAATATAACTAAAATCAGAAGATATAGCTAAAATCATATGATGAGACAATATTAGTCCAGAATAGCAGCCAAAGAGGGAAAAGGAATTCTTGTACTACATTAGTCATATTGAACGAATATACGTAAATCATAACGAGGGAGAAGAAAGCCTAAAGCACCTTCTTCCCGCGAATGACAGCCCCGGGTTCTCCTTGGATGACCATGTACTTTACACCGCCCAGGTGCAACCCAGTAGGGGCAAGGGAGCCTGGTTCATCAAAGTCTTTAGTCATGGCAGCAATTTCCTGAGGTGTAAACTGCATAAGAAAGAACCCCCAATGAACATCATATCATAATTGAAACTTCATTAAGAATAGAAAGCAATGGCAGAGATGCCAAGTTGCTGAATTACGTATGCAACTTGCTAAAACTGAATACACAAAGTAGAAACAGATGATGTATAAGCCGGAAATGACAGTATCCTCACGCGGTCCTTACCCCTCAACGCACCCTGTTCCCTTCTATTTCAATCTTCACTAGGCATAAATCCTACATCTTAAATCAAATGCCAGCAGTCAAAGAATCTTTTCACTTTTCTCTTAGGCACAAAACCAGCATTGTAATAAGCATCAATATTTTGAAATCTGTTTTGACTGAATACTCACGAAACATCAAAGCGGACCAATACAGCTACAACTGCATTTTTGTCTTTGTCGGTTTGATGGATACGTAAATATGAGCACAACAGACCACTGATTTTTTTTTTCCTTCAACAAAACACAACCTCCATTATATACGCAAGAACAGCAATACAAATACCAACATTCTAGAAGAAAATAAAACCCCAAAAACAGACAATTGGAAATTACAACAAAAATCACATTTTTCTTAAACAAATCTGAAGCGGATCAATCAATCAGTAGGCAGGCAAACAGATCAAGAAGCAGGCAAGCAGCGGTCCAATGGGGAAGATGAAACGGGAGCAGATCTAATGAGGTGATGCGAATGAAAGAGGGAGAACCTGAGGGAAGGAGGAGCTCTGAGCCCAGACGCTGCCATCGAGGCCGACGATGGCAGCAGCGGTGAGGTGGTGGCCATCGATATCACACATGAGATGGTCATCGACGTACGCCTGCCACGACATTTTGGACGAACTGGAGGGGGACTCGACTACTACAACTATCTTGCACTGAATCCGATTCAGGGGATTGCGGGAAGAGGGAGATGTATAAATAAATGAATAAATGAACACTACGTAAAAGGGAAAAGCGAGGGAAGCGTGGGCGGGGCCCACAGGGGCTGTGAGGAGCAATGTGAGGCGTTGGATGAGAGAGTAGAGAGAGTGAATGAGTGGCGTTCACGTTGTGTGTTCAGAGTTACGAGAAGGCTATTATTACTCACACCTCACGCAGCCACGTGGTTAGTACCATTTTGTCCCACACTGCCCATTCCTTCTCTCCCAAGAGAAGATTAAAACCGATCAACGACACATGTTTTCAAAATTAGAGAAAAGCAGATTATTAAGCAAAACATCCAGTAAATATTTATTTATATTGTTTAAATTCATGATAATAATTATTAATAATAAAAAGATGTGATATTATTGTTTGAGGAGTATAATGGAAGGGCATGTGGGAACAGGGAGGCGTGTCTCCCATCCCAAATCCGCTGGCTTCAAGAAAAGAGTGAGAGATTTGATTTGGTGAGGGCATAAAGGATGCTGAGATCACTTAATTTGGACATTTAAGTGATCACTTATTATTTTTGGACATAATTAAGCATCACTTTAGTTTCTCAAATTATTCTCAGGCACTTCTATGAGCCACACTCTGTTCCAACCCACTCTATTGTCATGTTTGGTATGGTGGAATTGAGAGATTGAATTGAAAATGTAATTCATTTTCTATGTTTGGTATGGTGGAATTGAGGGGTGGAATTGGAAATAGAAATAGAAATGGGTAGAAATGAATCCCATGATGTAACACATGTAATTGCATTCAATTCCATTGAATCGATTTTTTGACCCTCATTTTTTCTATATTTATATCCATTTCTATTATCATTTTTATCTTCATTTCTATTTCCATCTCCATCTCCATCAAAATCAATTACAGCGTACCAAACGAGCCATAAAACACTGTTCTTGGTTTTTGATATATCTTTGACTTGATCAAATTTAAACATCATCCATGTAATTATGAGTGATTTTTCCTAAAGACAATACCTTTTTTAGTCAAATGAAGTATATGCCTAAAGCCTTTCAAGAGAGTGGCTATATACGCCCTTGAAGAAATATTATAGCTCTAACATCTATTTATACATTCTGTGAGTCGAAGAATCAGCTCAATGGTTAGCCTATATAAGTTGATGAGGTTTTATAAGTACATATATTTTCTTATTAAGAGCAATCCTATTTGAGAGATAATATCATACATTAAATACGCACATTTTATTAGGAATTAATTCCTTTTGTTAAATTCAACCCCAATGATTGGTGGGTGATACGTTTTTACAATAGCTCCCACTACATACTCTTTTAAAAATAAGATCAATTCTATTTGAGAGATAATATCAGGTATTAAATATGCATATCTTATTAAAAATTAACCCTTTCCATTTAACTCAATCCAGTGGACGATGTGTTTTTACAATAGCTCATGCTACATACTTTTTTTTGGTATAAATCATCCGGTATCCTGGTGTATCCTGGGTTCATTGCTCGCTCTAAACTAATCCGGACCCAGTGAGGAGACCTTACAGTGGTAGCAAGGTACCGATGGGACAATCTCTTTGAGGTTGTGTTAATTATCGCGGCTGTCACTCCCCAGGGTTCGAACCCTCACCCTAAAAAATGCCGGTAGTAGCTCTTGCCAACTCTACCAAGCGCCCATTGCTCTCATGTTAGATACTTTCTTCAAATAAAAAAAAAACAAAGATGTTTTGATGGGCCCGTGGGCCGTAACTCAGCCCAAAGTGTTATGTAACGGACATGGACAAGATTCTTCCAGCAGATTCTTTTCCCTTCTTAGGGGTTTCTTTCGTTTTTTTTTTTTGGGTTGGGCTGTGTGTTATTGTCCACCCTTTTTTGACGTTCTTGGAATCAAACATGTTTCGTACGACGTGTTCAAATTTGAAAACATACCACCAGTTAGTTGAATCAAGTAATAAGCGGTTTATTTCAACTTAAGTAAGTTTTTGAGTTCAAGTCCTTGTGTATGCAGTAGACATCGTTAGGAGACTCACCCACTATTTCCAGGTGCAGGATGCGAATCAGTTCTAAATTAGTCGAGACGAAGTTTCGGAGACCGGAAAGGGAAAAAAAAACAAAGAAAGAAAACATGCCCGCATTTATTATGACTTAATTGAACAGTAGTTTCTTATTGTTTCACCTAAGTGTTAGTTGGATCCCCAAACGGGTACATAATATGATAGATGACATGTCACATACTCAAATGTTTTTTTCTTGTAAAAAATTGTATTTCTTAAAAAAAACACCAAGATTAAATCTAGTAAGCACCGAAAGTCTAGTAAAAATGGCATAACGTGATTGAATATTTATTGTAGAAAGTGCCTACATATTATGTTTGAACATGCTTAAGATAGAATTGGCTATAGATACAATTCTTTTAAAAATTATATTTAAAAAGTAAAACTTAACTATCGGGATATAATTTTAAAACGATAAAAGTGACCCTCAACTACAGCGAAGGGCCTAAAAGTTGACCGTTGTAATAATAAGGTTTTTATTAAACTTTTCGAATCACTTTTAAATAGGTATAGATAAAATTCTTTTTATATAATTACTTTAAATTATAAAAAGTATTTTTTTAAAACTAATCCAAACACTCCCGTGAGATTGTAGTGTTCAAAAATCTATTTTTTTTATTCAACTAAACCAAATAGACCCAAAATGAGCTAAATTTTTAATTAACACTACTTCTGATCTTTAATATAAGAAAAAGTTAACTTTTGTTAACAGAAATAAAGAAGTTAAATACATTATTTAAAATATCTATAATTATTTTTTTTTCAAGTTAATTTATTTGATTCATAACTAATATATAATGTAATTGTATACATAAATAATTATTTTTAAGTAAGGTATTTTACTTCTTTGTTATTTTTAATAAAAATTATTTAATTTTTGGATTGATGATATGGATGGGAGAGGAAGTAGTTAAGTGATAATTGAAGGGGCAAAAAGTCAAAATCATGCAATAAAAGACTCAACAGCAACATTAATTACAGGGAACCAATAGACACAGCCATGCCTCTGGAGAAATCAAGAGACACGATATGCAAAACAGCAAAAGTAATCAATCATCTGTTCCATCTAAAATTGGGGAAGCGGTGGAGAAATGCTTTTACTATTTATGAGATAAATATGTGAATAATATTATCTCATTTTACAAAACACTGTTGAATGTATTTTTGGGGTGTTGAATTACTTTGCCAAACACCACCATTGATATTGCCCACCATACAGCAGTATTTTTTATATGGCTTGTCTGACATAAAGATGTTAACCATTCATGATTTTCAGTTAATCAATTATTGAGTTTGTTTTGTCATTACATGGCCAAAAGTTTGTTTAACAATATTTTCTGTAAAACGGGATAATTTTCTTCATATATTTATCTACCCTTATGTAAAATCACTTGTTAACCGTGTTACCAAATGTGTCCATTGATTTTGAAATGAATAACTTCTGTTAACTTGCAAAAAAAATTACAATTAGATCCTAAGTTTAAAGAACATACCAATACTTCCTAAAAACTCCTAAAGACTTATCAATGACATATGGAAGATCCCCATCATTGAGACTTGCCAAACATTGTATTAATTAACTTTTATTCTTCCAAAATTATATTATAATTCTGGAAAATAATAAAATAACGCCCTCAAAGGTCAGCTTTATGTAGTTTCCTTCCTGCATCCAAAGGTGAAGAAATGAAAATAACCATATAACCACTCAATTTTAATTTGTCCGCCTGCTCAAGTTCTATTTAACAATTCTCAAAAGATCAAGGACTTAAAATTCAAATCAAATTACATTGCACATTGGTTAATACTTAATAGGCTGTTCAACTCTACCTACTCAGATTTAGTGACTCAAACTAAACCTAATGGAGCAAATGAAGCTTCATCATTTTAGGTCTTCATTTTTTTTTTGGAGGCTTAAAGGAAGCTTCCCATTTAATGGTGGGAAAATAGGAAAATAGACAACATTCAAGTAGGCAAAAACATATTAAGGTAAACCAACTGCAAAATTAAAGTAGGAAATAGTGAGTCACAATGAACCCTTCCATAAACTCTTAAACCATGGAGGAGTTCCTGAATTGTTTCTGGAGTTTATTAAGGAACTCAAGTAGCTAACAACAAAACTAAAATACTCAATGACTTTAATAAAAACAAGTAGTCAATAACCAAATTAAAATAGGAAATGATAGGCACAACAAAATTAAAAAATAAATTAGTCAATCACAAAATTGAAGTTGTTAATAGGCTTGTTTGTTGGAGTGTATGGAAAAGCTAAACGCACTTTCAACAATATTTTTACAAAACGACATAATCTCCTTCACATATTTACCTCGATTTGCGTAAAAGTACTTCTCTACCGTGTTCCTAAATAAGCACAATGTGCATATTTGAAAAAAAAATTCTTCCCAAAGGTACACACAAGTCAAGACAAAACTATCTCGAAATCTATAAAAACAATATTGAAATTCATAAAAACCATCTCGAAATACGTAAATTCTTATTGGATTTCGTAATTTTTTTTTAGAATCAGTAAAATCCTTTATCCTAACGGATTTCCAAACACACCCCTTAATAATTTGAGGTCAGTGGAAAAGAGAATGGACAAGGAAAGAAATGAGGGCGGCTGTGATAAATTAACAACGTTCAAATACCTCTGATATGTTATGGGGTTAGTGAAATTGGAATAACTAATTTGAGA
This sequence comes from Vachellia pachyceras, assembly GCA_025593235.1. Lineage (NCBI taxonomy): Eukaryota > Viridiplantae > Streptophyta > Magnoliopsida > Fabales > Fabaceae > Vachellia > Vachellia pachyceras. The sequence goes on from JANTPZ010146491.1 coordinate 17,979, forward strand.
TTTCTATATTTTAAAAGTGTTTATTTGAAAATTTCCCTTTAATGTTTTAATAATAGATTCTGACCTGTGGGCTTTGGTTACGTAACATTGGTGTTCTCAATTCTCAGACATTACAGCAAATTGGTGTGTCTTGTGATTGCATTACTATTATACAATTAAGCATTATATAAAGGTTCTTAATTAATTATACTCGTTTCCCACAAGATTACTTTGGATAAGTTAAACAACTGTCGTTAGCTTCATAAGCAAAAAAGTAAATTAACAATTTCAGAATAAATATTTTCACACCAATTAAAATAAGTCATTAAGAGCTTGTTTGGATGTGATTTTGAAAATAGCTTTTACAGATTTCGAGGTAAAATTTAGATTTTGAAAAGTGATTTATGTTTGGGAAGTTATTGACTTTTACGGATTACGAGGTACAAAAGTGGTTAGGAAAGAGGAAAGAGAAAGAATGAAAAGTATGAAGGAGGAAAGAGAAGAAAGAAAAAGTAGGAAACATGAAAGAGAAAGAAAGATAAAGTAGAAAAGAGGAAATATGAAAAAGTAGAAAAAAAGGAAAAAGTAGAAAAACCTAGTTTTTGTAACTAAAATAACTTTTGAGAAAAATTTTTTATTGGGACAAAACCTCGGTTTTAAGGTAAAACCTAGGTTTTGAAATCAAATCTAGGTTTGGGGATGAATTTCCAAACCAGCCTTGGTTTTAATTGAATTAAATTTGACCACTTAAGCACGATTTTCTAAATGAGTGTGTAAAACATTTTTAAATGAGTTAAATTTTAATTGGGTTTAATAATACTTCTAAATTATAGATATTTAAAAAAACGAGGTTATTAATGGAGGGAACACTGACAAACCGAAAGAGCGCTTAATTAAGGTCATCACTATTGTTAATTGTTAGTGCTATGACAGTTGTTGAGACACAGGGTTTTACAGCTCTCTCTCTCTCACTGGACTAGATGCTGAATTTCAAGAATCTCTATCTCTCTCTCTTCTGACGCAACAATTTCTTCACAAGATTTTTCTCTGACGACCATGTCCATTTCCAAGTTGCACACTTGCGCTCCGTGTTATACATGGGACAAAATTTGTGGCCAATCTTTGTAGGTGAAGACATGACCTTTTTTATAAGGTTGCGTCGATACCCAATTGTTCCCTCATGCCTATGATTATGAGAGTGACAGATACACGCAATTAAGTTTCGGAATTAGAACTATTACTCAGAAACAATAGCGAAACGCCACTTCATCTGCTAGCTTATTGAATTGCTGCTTAGCTCTTTCTCTTTGATAACGATCATACTCTATAAAGGCAAAAACTTCGGTTCTCTATTTTTTGTTTGCTTCTTGTTGATGTTCCTTAATCTGGTTTTCGACGGTATGAATTATTCTTGCTTGTTTTATATGTGTTCTAATGATGATCCCTTCCGTTTCGTTGGTGATGGATCATGTGCGTTTCTCCTTCTTAAATTCTTCTGTAATCTCTTTGAGGTTGTATCAATCTGACCTGGTAGTTTTGAGCTTTCTTAATTGAAGCCGAAGTGTTCGATAAATATCGTATAAATATAAAACTTCTATCTTTTCTCAGCCAAGTTGAAATAAAACCTCTGTTATTGCTTTTATTTTAATGCCGACCTGGGTTGGGTTTTCAGGTATTTATCTTCCCTGCTCTAGTTTTTAATGATATGAGTTGTTTCTTGCTTATTTCTTCTGTTCTTTTTGGGCGATCCCCTTAGTTTCACTGATGATTGATCATGTGACTTTTCCCTCCTTTAGTTTTTCTGGCCTCTTCAACCCCTTTCGGGTAGAAACAGTTCATGATTGAAGCCAGAGTGTTTGATAAAGGTTCTTTCTATGGAAAAATTTCTTCTTTCAGTAAGTTGAAATATAATTTTTTTGTACACTATTTATGGATTTTTTTTTTGTAGGTTTAGGGTCTTTTATCTTTATTACTCAGGTTTTGAATATTTGTGGATGGTTGATAAACTACGTGCTTTTCCCATTCTTTTGTAGTTTGTATAGAATCTGTCTTTACCTGTTATTTTTAAACTGAGGAGTCAATTTTCTTAATCACATGGAAGTCTTGTGTTTCTAGACTTGGAGGTGTAGGATTTTCAAGTTATTGTGCAGGTTTTGCTTGCCTCTGTTGTTTTGTTCCTTGGCATTAACCAGTAATAGGTCTCGTTCTCAGGCTCTTTTCATATGATTGAGTTGATGGAGGATAATGACGACGACGATCCGTGATCCTTTCTTCTGTCTTGATGACTAAAACAATCAAAGGGTTCTTGAACATGACGGTGAGAGGGAAGATGGATATAAATCCAATTCTACTGAAATTTGGTGTGGCTTTAGCTTTTTCACTTGCTGGATTTCTCTTCTCCCGCCTAAGAACAAGAAGAACCAAGCCCTCTATCTCTCCACCCTCAAGCCACCCTTCAGGTTTGTTTTCTTCACTCAACGTCAATATTCCTGTCTCCCTTCCTCTCCCCACTGGATTTGATTTAAATGATGAACACATTTTTTAGGTGATACAGATCGATATGACGACGGCCTTCATGTTATAAAGCCAGCATCTATTCCTTGCATCCCTGTTTCAGATGGACATATTCTGGATGCTGTAAGTAATAGAAAATACTCCAGAATGTTTGCTCAATGTTACTTTTGGTATTGACATTGAATTGTTGATAGACTGATACTTGCCAACTAACTATTCAGAAGCTAAGCAAAGATCTTGCTCATTTTAGTTTTTTCGAGATCTTTTAGGAGAAATGAAAAGAAACCTGTTTAGGAAGCTAGGGATGTTTTTCTCACTGCCCATTTATTTCCAACTTGAACTTTCTCTGTTTCAATCATTGTGTCTGAATTTTTGCCGTGGTGCCAATTTTTATTATCTGCAGAAAGAATATTGGAATTGGTTATAAACTGATATGAGATATATACATTGTCAATAAAATTTTATTGCCAAAGAAAGTAGCAACATACAAAAACTTCCCCACAAAACTTTAGAGCAATGACTAGTTCCAGTCATTCAATACATCTAGAACTGGGATTTTGTGGATGACTACAGAAAAATTGCTACGCTATGTTTATTTAACTAAAATGAGGACATTATTTCAAATATCTCTGCAGCAAGAAGAAACATGCGTCAATAAAGTGATTTTTGAGAATTCCCCATCTGGCCCCTCTCCAAGCTTTAACAGAAGTGGTGAAGATGAGTTCCTCTTACCTGAGTTTAATGATCTCAAGAAGGAATTAGACTTTGGAGTCATCATTGCTGGAGATTCTTGTAAGGAAGATGAAGAAACACCAAGATCAAGGGTAGAATCTCCTATAGCACACGTGATTCCACAAAAGGATGACCATGAGGAAGAGATCCAGCAACTCAGGAGCAAAATTGAAATGCTTCAGGAGAGGGAGAAAGATCTTGAGATTCAACTGCTTGAGTACTGTGGTCTGAGAGAGCAAGAAAAAGCTGTGATGGAGCTCCAAAATCGATTGAAGATAACCTTAACAGAGGTGAAGATGTTAAATCTAAAGGTTGAGACCTTACAGTCAGAGAATTGGGCAATGAAGGCTCAAGTGGCTAATCATGCTAAGGTAGAGGCTGAGCTTGAGGATGCAAAAGCAAATGTCCAACTGCTCCAGAAGCAACTTAGGCACGAAGCTGAACAGAATAGGGAACAGATCTTAACCATTCAAAATAGAGTTGCTAAATTGCAAGAGCAACAAAGGAAAGTTGCTGCTAGTGATCAACATATTCACCAAAAACTGCTAAAACTAAAGGATCTTGAGTCTGAGGTAGAAGAGTTGAGGAAATCCAATTTGAGATTGCAGATGGATAATTCTGATTTGTCTCAGAGATTGGATTCTACTCAGATCCTTGCAAATTCTGTTTTGGAAGAACCTGAGGTAATAAAGATTATGGTTGACCTAGCTACATCCTTTAGTTATTTCGGAATGTAATTTTACCTTATAATTATAAATACTTTTGGAAGCAGGTAAATGCTTTGAAGGAAGAAAGTGAGCCTCTTAGACAACAGAATGAGGACTTAATGAAGGAAATCGAGCGACTTCAAGCTGATCGGTGCTTAGATGTTGAGGAATTGGTGTATCTGCGGTGGATAAACGCCTGTTTAAGATATGAACTGCGGAACTATCAACCTCCACCTGGTAAAACAGTAGCAAGGGACCTAAGCAAAAGCTTAAGCCCTACGTCTGAGAAGAAAGCCAAGCAGCTTATACTCGAATATGCGACTACTGAAGGCATAGGAGAAGGAGGAGGAGTCCCCATTATAGATTTTGATTCAGATCGATGGTCCTTCTCCTTGGCTTCTTTTCTCACAGACTCTGCTGCAGAGTGTGATGATTATTCTTCTGTTGATGATTCATCTGCTGCCAAAACTAACACCTCAAGCAAGGCTAAAATTTTCAAAAAGCTTAGACGACTGCTACGAGGCAAACATGGCCATGATCATGATCATCACCACCATCATCTAGAAGGTAGTGAATTTTCACATTTTAGTCCGATCACTGTGACAGAAGATGCTGGAGCTGCAGATCACTGGAATGAATTCGCAACTCCCACTTGGGCATCTAGAACTTCCTTTGAATCACAGGTGGTGACAAATTTAAAGGAGAAAAAGGGGGCAATGCGGAATAGCATTGAATTAGGAGGACCTGAGAGATTCATTCACAGGACGTTAGGTTCTGGAGATTTAAAAAAGCGACTTGGCTCTTTGCCAGATTCTTTAAACACAGCGAAATCTGAGTTGGTGAAGTATGCAGAAGCTTTAGAAGGCACTAGTGTTCGTGCTTCGGATAAGATGCATAAGAGATCAGCATCATATCTATAGTTCATTTTGACTCATAACATCATAGCAGTTCCGTTTGTTTTCCCCCCATTTTAAACACCGCGTCACCAAAGTGAAGATTTTGGATTAACCGGCTATACACTATACAATAGTAAATGCTCATGTATCATATGGGCCGTTAGGATCTATTCAGAGACTAACGGTCTTATAAATAAGAGTATACTCTCAATCATGTGTTACCATGTAATCATTAGATACCAATATTGTGCACAGTTTGGGAGTTCAGAGTATATATAAGCTCCCTTTGTGCCTGACTTTCGCTGCAATAGTAAAGGTGAATCATTAATGTGTGTTTGAGAATTCCATTGGGAGAAATAAGTTTATAGATTTCAAGATGGTTTTACTGATTTTGAGATGATTTTTATAGATTTCAAGATGGTTTTTACAGATTTCGAGATGATTTTGTTTTGGTTTGCATATACCGTTGGGGAAACGGTTTCTCAAACAAGCACAATCAAGTTTTGTTAACCAACTGTGCTTAGTGGAAGTGTTTAATTCATTAGAATGTGGCAAATTAATGTTTGAATCTTTATTGGGAAAGATGTCAATATCTCAAACAGGATTCCATCTAGTAAAATGACACCTGTGTTTGGGAAAAAAACAAAGAAGAAGTTCAGTTGATGGCCTAAAAAAATTGTTTGCCTTTATCTAATTGAAACGTCTTAGACTTAGTTAAGAAAGTTAGTTAATACTTAATAGAGGAAGGTCATTTCATTTCTCTATGAATGTAAGAAAATTGTTATAGGTTGTTGCTTAACCCACAAATTGTGACACGATTAGAAATTTGCGTGGGACTGATTTTTCTTTCCAGTTTACGATGACGATTTTATGAAGTAAGTGATAGAAGAGTCATATGCTGGCTGGATTCAGACCATACTAATTCCCCAATCCGATTAATCATTATCATCCAAAACTCAAATGAACGTCTGTCTATATTACGCTTTTGATTCCTGAGTAGATTTTCTTTTTTCATTTCTTTGGTTAATAATTAATCATGAGAAAGTGAAAAACGTCTGTTTTTTTCCTCCTTATCCTTGTTGAAAAAAAGGTAGACTGCGAGCTGCAATTTTTTCTTTAGTTTTCTGATGATATAAGCTACTCGAGGGGGAAAACCATAAAAGAAATAACAAACTCTGGGAGATAATGGATAGAAATTCTTATTTCTGAGATCCGAATTACTAATCAGAACATAATTGCAATCTGCTTTTAGAACTGCTCACAATCCCTTTCGATGTGACAGGTTGTATGCCCTTAATAGCTTTATAACAGAGGAATTGGCAGCCAAGGAACCTCCAAATGAGTACATTTATCAGAAATATTTAGAAAATATAATAGATATTCAAGCATAGAAACATGAACAAACTCTCTGCTTCACTTGCATAATAAACAGTGGTACGCAAGGAAATCTTCCAGAGGTCAAGGTTTGCCATTAATAAGTGCTTATGAGATGAGGGCTATGCCTTGAACAATCAGGGCATCAGCTAGAACCTGGTTAGCAGCTTGAGAAGGATGAACACTGTCCCAAAACACATACTGGGTAGCATTAGGACAAGTCCCTGGTGATTTTGGATTGCATAATAATGCTGTTGTCTCTACAGTGCCAGTTCCACAGCAACCTCTCCTTGCCTCCACAAAACCTGCCCATTAAGGATCACAAAGGGAAATGGAAAAAAAATCAGATAATTTTCATCATCTTATTGCTCAGAAAAGGGGGAAAGGATCTATGTGGGTTAATTTTTAATTCTTGGTGCGGCTGTTATGTTTATATACCGTAGTTTGAGGGAGACTGAACAAGATCATTGAGAGGCTTGAAAATATCAAAGACAACTATCTTGAGACCAGGAAGCTGCTTTTGGAGATTTGCTGCAGCAGAGCTGATCTTTTTGTTAAATGCTTGTGCATCTGTGTTCAGCCTTGAGACACACCCATTCTCATGAGATCCAAACAGAGTTCTTGCAGCAGGTAGGCAACCCAATGGTGGGAGTGATGTCACTCCAATTTTCCTAGCTCCCAATCCATACAGGTCCTATGTTTCAAACAAAACACAATCAGAGATTCTTTGGCAGAAAGAAAAAAAATAAAGCGTATGCCTTTAATCTGTCTGAATAATTTGTTCTGGTTTATAGCGAGGGAAAAAAGAGAACCAAAATACCTTGATAAAGCTTGTAAATGATCCCAAAAGGTATGAGCCATACTGATCTGGAGTGAAGGCTTTGTTGATCAAGGGATTGACGTAGTAATTTTGCACAAAGTCACTACTTCCAGCACTCAATAAGTACAATGCACCTTTGATAATTGATTCTGCCTTTTGGCTTCCAGCAACCTTGTTCAGCTTGCTTTGGTATTCCTTGAAGTAGTTTAATTGTTGAGACAATGGGATAGCATGCTTCCAGAACCAAAAAAAAAAAAAAAAAGAGTGAATATGCTTTTTCCCAAAGCTATATTGAAAGTTTTCAGTTGTAAAACTTACATTCAAACTAGCAGCTTTCTCATCATAACCAGAGGCAGCTGAAGCAAAATTTGCTCCAATAAGAAGATTCTTCCCTGATGCCTGTGGGCTAAGATATGCAGGTGGATAACTCTTAAATCCCAGGGTTTCAGCTGCAAAGAAGAAGAAGAAGAAGGAAAATTTCAACAAAGATCAAGCTTTCTCCTCTTTGTTGCTTTTTTCTGAATATTTTTTCATTATGAAAATTATTTATTGAAGCTAGACATTATTAGCTCACGGTGAGATTTGATAATGATGTTGACTTTCATGGTAAGTGAAACTAAAAATAACAAATCTCCTTATAAAGAACCCCCTTTACATTCCCAAAAAAACTAGCAGGAAAGCTTTTGACAGCAAATTTATGGATGGAATTCTTTTTCAGAGAAACTAATGGAGCTAAGAGTAAAACTCAAAGGTTGATGCTTTGTGCACTTACCAGTAATATCAGTAGCTAATTTTCCATTGCAAAACCTTCCAGTGGGTTGATGGTTGACAAAATCTCTTCCATAAGGAGGATAATCTGCCTTGAAAATGGTGAGCAAATAGTCATTATTTCCCACATCAACTGCAGAATCGCCAAAGGTTATAATTGCAGGCACAAGTGTATCTTGTGCATTATTCCCTTT
>JANTPZ010146493.1:0-23324 GCA_025593235.1 Vachellia pachyceras
GTACGGAAATCGCAAAGTGACAAAACCAACTCCATGCATGTTGACTCTAAAACCAAGCACAACTAGGATGATAGAAGAGAACAACAAGACTTCATTGAATAAGCAAAATGAACTCCATTTCACTTTGTCAATCATAAAACAACTCAATACACAATAATCCAAGTTTGGCTCAACCGAGACCAAGTATTTACATACAAATCACAAAGTCCAACTCGAATTCTAAGTAATCTATAATGTAAATACAGATTGAAAGTGATTACTCCCCTTTCGGCACTTCGAACTCCGGGTCCCTCCATCTTCAAGAGGATGGAGATGTTCAGCTCCTCATAGATGATGGAAACAAGCTCTGAATGGATGAGTGAAGCATGATGAATGGATGGATGGTGAAGGAAATGGGTGAATGTAGGGTTTGGAGAGTGTGTAGATTAGAGTGTGTGTGTTTCTGCCTTCCTTTCTTCAGCCTCCTTCTCTTCTCTTCGAAAATGACCTAATTTAGCATTAGAAACCGTCATGGGTTGGATCTCTAAGGTTGGGTCGGGTAAATTTCTATCTGGAGTAAAAATCTTGTGCTGATACGCGATATTCGCTGCGGCTAACTTGTGGTTCACCACGGTGAACCTCTCCCGAGAGTTCTTTATCTGCTTGATTGAACTTTGGCTGGGGTGAACTGTGATTAGCCACGGCGAAATTATCCAGAGCTGCTTCCTTTGCCTTTTGCACGAAATTCCTGAAATGAAATAACAAAACTTTGGCAGTATCATTTGCTCATGATGGAATTTAGGCACAATAGCATCATTATTCATGGCATATGAACCCAAAATTGCATTAATCCACATCAACAACTCCTAATCTCAACTTAAGCACAAAAATGTCATGTATGGGCTAAAATTGACTCTAAGACTGGAAATTCAAGAAGAAAACTAATACAATTAAAGCTCAATCAGTCATCCTCCTATTCTTGACAATTACTTTCTCGATCCTCGAGTAGTCTGATCAAAGAAAATGAAAACTCCTTTTTGTTATAGTATGGCCATACATTTCTCAGACTCACTCATCGAGGGGCCCAATGATATCTCTCGACTAATGTGAGGGACAAATCCCATCTTGATCACTCATATTCCTCCACATGAAAACCAATAAACCCAATTATAGCCTTTATCAGCACCCGGTCAAAGGTGACTTTTGACTATGTCAAAGCTTAGTGACTGTCATGCAGGAATCCATGATGATCTCAGGTCAAAGGGCATTGTTATGTGATCACATATGTGATAAGCTAATGACTTAATCCATGTAGCTTTCTCATAGCGGATCGGTCCAGCACCTTGTACTCTTACAAGTGCCTATGACTTTGACTCGTATCTCCACACCTAATCAAAGTCATACTGGTCTTACCTTATCTACGCTTCCGCATAGACAACCAATCAGGGACATTTAAGACAATATTCATAATTCATCTACGGATGTAATTATCACAACAAACGTGCAAAACATATGATAATTAAATGAAGAAAAAACATTAAAAGAAATAATGTGCGAGTACAATGATTGGCCCTAGAGCACAATTTCCAATAAAGGTGTCAGTGGACCTAAGAGACCCTGGTCAAATTAGTCCTGAGGCTTTGAAATTACTAAGAAAGTAAGCCAGAGACATAAATGTCATTAAGTATAAAGACCAAGGGCAATATGGTCATTGGATAAAAGGGCCAAACCAGTAGTCAAAATTCAAGTTAGACCCCACAGATAGAAAGAGTAGAAAAAGTTGATGCTGATGGGCTGAAAAACCCAAAGTTAGACTTGGCTCACCGGGAGAAATTTTATGAGAACTCCGTAGTTAAGCGTGCTCACCTTGGAGTAGTGTAAGGATGGGTGACCTTCTGGGAAGGACTCAGATGTCATTACACGAAAAGATCAAGGGTGAAAAAAAGTCAAGGGCAAATTGGTGCAAATTGGTCATTACGAAAAGTTAGACAGTGTAAGGGCATTTTGGTCATTAAGAGAAAGTGTAAGGGCATTTTGGTCATTTGACAAAGTCAAAGTCAAAAAGTCAACCGTTGACCAAAATATCAAAAAAAGTCACAGATGCCTAAAAGATATAGTAGAACTCACTGATTACTAGTGATTCAACCGATTGCTGAAATTCGGCTTAGATTATAATTTATAGAATTTTAAAGATGTAATGGCCGAAAATAATTATTTGAGATACCATGAGACCTCAGTAGGTTAAGTTTAGGGCATAGAAAAAATAAATTGAATTTTATAATATTTTATAAAATTATTGCCCAATATACGATTAAGGCGGATGCCCAGAACGAAGGGAAAAAGACCCGAAAATACTGAAAATATAATTTTATTCAAAAATTATTTTTAGACAATCCGGAGGGCAATTTGATGAAAGGAAAAGGGCTAGATTATCAGTGAAAATTATAGAAATTTTTAATGCCCTAAAAGTTATTTGCCCCGTCGGAAATACGTTTTTCAGGGATTTTCTACAGTATAAGATTACCCTGTTATTTTTGGACTAATTTCAGGGATATTTTTGGATAAATATTTCATCATATTAGTAAGTGAATTATGGAGATTAAAAGAGGAATAAAATATCTCCAGAAAAGTGGAAAAAGATTTACTGGAATTAAGTTACTTTTACCGGTGAAAATCGTAATCGGTTGAAGTAACCGAATGGGATTTGGTTTGGTTAATGTAACCAAAGCTCAACCAGATTTTCAGCCTTAATAATTACCACTTTATGGCAACCAATAAGAAGAAGAAAAGTGTATGTGTGTTGGTGGATTTTGAGCCTTTGGATTAAGCTTGTAAATTAAGATTTAATCTCCAACTTTCATTACAATTAAGGGATATTTATTAAGGCAGATTTTTGGCTCTCTCCATAGCTATTCTTCACGTCATGTTGGCAGCAAAAATGAGAAGAGAAGACTCCATGACCAAGAGCAGGAAGAGAAGAAAATTTCCAAGAAATTCAAAGGTAAGAAGTTTAAACACCTAAACCTATACATAATCTTTATCCTTGTGATCTTCTCTACAATTTGGATTAGAATTTGGATTAAACTCCTATTTCTCAAGATCCAAAGTTAGTGTTCTTGAGGTCAAGAGTGAGAAAGAGAGGGATTTAAAGCCAATAGTTAGGTGCAAAACACTCCTTGTGTTGTAAGGAGTAAATTGGTGTATAGCTTGTTATTGTTTAGCTCTTGTTTGTTGATTTTGTAAATTTTGGGATGAGGAACCCTAAGGGGAGGTGCTACCAAAATTTCCATTTGATATGGAAGAGTTGTATTTGAGGAAAACAACACATGGAAAACTAGTATGGAATCAAGAAATGGTGATTGTACAAGTTGAAAGTTGAAAATAAACATTTTTTCTATTTTTGGGGAATTTTGGTCCAGATCTGGAAAGTGAATGAAGGAGTGTTGTTTTGATGATTTTAATGCTTCCAATGGCTTTAAAATGATATTTTGTGTAGGGTAAAGGTGAGAACAAGTTTTGGGAAGCATTAGAAAACATTAAGACAAGTTAAAGTGTTCTACGGCTTATAAAAGAGCAAGGGAAGTTATAGTGCGTTTTTATGGTTCTATTGTCTTGATGATGGCTTGAGAATGATGATTATATTCTTGTATGATGTTTAGGAAGACAAAACATCAAAGAACTTGTTGGGAACATTCATCAAGAGAGCTTTAAATCTCAAGAAAAGTGAAAGAGACAAGGTAGCAAAACCATCTAACCTTAACTAAGTTGCTTTGAAAATGTGTATGAGTTTATGCATGACTTGTATTGAAAATTTATGATGATTGAAAGTGTGAATATGTGCTTTTGTGTGCTATGTCCATATGCATTTAATTGTTACATGTTACACTTTTATGAATTCACACTTATATTGAAAGTTGTCATGCAATTTTATAAATTGTGTTGGAAAGTTTTGCTATTGGGATTTCCAAAAATCTCATTATCCCCCCAACCAACCATGTAGGTGGAAGTTCAAGCAAGGGTAAGAGCAAAATGAATGGTGATTCAAGAAGGCATAATGTTGTGCTTTTATGTATTAAAGCTATGTGTGATATTAAAAACTTATGTTTAAGTTTGTATGTGGTTTGTAATTTAAACCTCTACATATGTGGTAGTCAAAGAGAGGTGAAAGCATGCCTTACATATAGGCTAATGCATGTTTAGTTAAGAGCAAAAGAAGAAAGCAAACAAGCATGCCTAAAGGAAGAAAAATGAAAATGATAAGGATATATAGAAGGGTAGCAAGGTTGGTCAAAACCCTAAATTTGGCTTGATGTAAAATACAGTAAATGAACTCCAAATGAGGTGAATGTTTCATAAAAATAGTTCATGTTGAAAGCTTTAAATTGAGCTAAAGAACACTGGATTTGGAGCTTTGTACAAAAAGTTATGATGTTCCAAAATTGGCGAAAAATCACAGAAAAACCTGGGAAAATGAAAAATTACCAAATGAACAGTGCAACTTTGTATAATAAACTGATTCAAATGGGCAAGTTAATGACCCAATGTAGATGATCTTGTAAGCTTCAAATAGAAATTGAAACTACTCAATTTCGATTTTTCTACAATTAGTTATGAATTTTCAAAGTTGGGTCAAAATTCAATGAATAGTAACTTTTAAAAGTCAAATTTTCATATTTGATTTCTTTTGACTTTTTAAGCTATTCAAGGCCCAAAAGTGGTTCCAAATGGTTTTAAAATGAAGCTAAAGGGGTTAGTTAATGTGTATTACAAAACCTGGCTCTGATGCCAAGATGGTGTGAACCCACTAGGGAAAGTTTCCAAGAACCCACATCCAATCTAAAATATACGCACCCCAAGAAAGCTAAAGAGAGGTCAACGATCCCCTTGAACACGGAAGAATAAGGACCCTAAGTGTTGGAAGATGCAACAAGGTTGATCAAGCCTTGATAAGTCTGTTAGTTCTGAAAAGAACCCTAGAGAGAATCCACTCAAAGTGCATAAAAATGCAAATTTTCATTCAAAATCCAAGTCCGCCGTCCAAAGAGGCGGTACAAAGTATTTAACTGAAATTCACCAATCTGACCTAATTTGCATTAATTGCAAATTAAACTCTAATTAAAAAAGGAAACTATTAGAAAAAAGTAAACTCAAAGTTACCTAATTTGTAGCAAATGCAAAAAGGAAACTCTTAAAAACAAAAAACTCAAAAGTTACTTAATTTGCAGTAAATGCAAATAAGGAAACGCTTAACAAAGGAAACTCAAAAGTCAAATTTGCCAACCAACAAGTAATTTTCGTGCAAATAAAAACCATAAAATATGATCATCTTTTAATTATGTGTTATGCTCTGCAACCAGAGGAACCAAAGATGTCCATGAAGATCCACATCCTTGCAAAATTGGCTGACTCAGGATTAAGCCCACGTACTAAATGATCCTTAGTTGCCATTGGAGTTTCCTTCACACAAGCTCTCATCATAGCTAGCTCTAACTCTTGAAAATATACATCAATACACATGGAGCCTTGTTTCAACTCTTTTAACTTTCAATAAAACTCGCTTTTTGACTTGGAGTAATGACTAGACATCCATTGATTTGCATTGGTAGTCATCCTTTGAAGTCCTCTTAGTAATATCTGGAGATCCTTCAGACATTCCTTTTCACCATACAGATATTACCCCAAGAAAGCTATACAGAGGTCAACGATCCACTTGAACCCTTGAACACGGAAGAACAATGACCCTAAGTGATTGAAGACGCCACAAGGTTGATCAAGCCTTGATAAGTCTGTTAGTTCTGAAAAGAACCCTAGAGAGAATCCACTCAAAGTGCATAAAAATGCAAACTTTCATTCAAAATCCAAGTCTACCGTCCAAAAAGACGGTACAAAGTATTTAACTGAAATTCACCAATCTGACCTAATTTGCATTAATTGCAAATTAATCTCTAATTAAAAAAAGGAAACTATTAGAAAAAAGTAAACTCAAAGTTACCTAATTTGCAGCAAATGCAAAATGGAAACTCTTAAAAACAGGAAACTCAAAAGTTACTTAATTTACAGTAAATGCAAATAAGGAAACGCTTAACAAAGGAAACTCAAAAGTCAAATTTGCCAAATAGCAAGTAATTTTCGTGCAAATAAAAACCATAAAATATGATCATCTTTTAAAGCCCAAAATGTGCTTATTTATGCCCAAATGACTCCTCCCATGTGAAGTACTTGGCCTAAGCTCTTTAGTTTCACGTCTCTAAGCCTAAAACTTGATCCGCAGCTCCATTGTCAGCCCAAATGAAATTAGTGACTTTTTAGCTCCTTTGATTGGACCACTTGAAATTTGCAAAGGCTCATTTGAATTTGATGTGTTACGTTGGATCGCATCATTCCCTCTCTCCTCAAAGAGATTCGTCCTCGAATCTTCAGCATGTGAGTAAAATAAGTGCACGATACTCCTCGAGGATAAAAATTCATCAGGTGGCTTCTTAGGAAACAAATCTAAGAATACCTGTGACACACTGGAATGAGAATGAAAGCTGTTATCATCATTAACCAAGGAATTATCCTTGTAATAACTAGAAATCTCACTTTTCTCACAAATCTTTTCATAATTATTTTTCACTCAATTCAAAACTCTCATTTTTAGTCTCTTTATTTTGAGAACAATTTATACTCTCAACCACTTTTTTTTCCATCAAGCACAACTTGTTTCCTTACAACAGTCTCACAAAAATCATTCCCATTTTCATTTTCTCTTTCCTTTTCATCATTGAGGGAATCTTTTTCAACCACACTGTTAACACTTGGAATAAGAATTTCTTCTTCTATGCATTTTTTGGCATGAATCTCAACATTCAATTCTTCTTCAATCACAAGATCTATACTTGGATTAGGGAGGTCTTCTTCTATATGCTTTTCCTCAAGATCTTCAATATTCAATTCTTCCTCCTCCTTGGTTGCCTCTATGATAGGGGCAGGAACAATCATATCTTTAATTTCCTTTGAGCTTGATCTACTTTTTGAAATTTCCCCTTGCTTGATTCTACGTCATGCTCTGCAACTAGAGGAACTAAAGATGTCCATGAAGATCCACATCCTTGCAAAATTGGCTGACTCATGATTAAGCCCACGTACTAAATAATCCTTAGTTGCCATTGGAGTTTTCTTCACACAAGCTCTCATCATAGCTAGCTCTAACTCTTGAAAATATACCTCAACACACATGGAGCCTTGTTTTAACTCTTAACTTTCTATAAAACTCGCCTTTTGACTTGGAGTAATGATTAGACATCCATTGATCTGCATCGACAGTCATCCTTTGAAGTCCTCTTAGTAATATCTAGAGATCCTTCAGACATTCCTTTTCACCATACAGATATTACCCCAAGAAAGCTATACAGAGGTCAACGATCCACTTGAACCCTTGAACACGGAAGAACAAGGACCCTAAGTGTTGGAAGCACCACAAGGTTGATCAAGCCTTGATAAGTCTGTTAGTTTTGAAAAGAACCCTAGAGAGAATCCACTCAAAGTGCATAAAAAGGAAAACTTTCATTCAAAATCTAAGTTTGCCGTCCAAAGAGGCGGTACAAAGTATTTAACTGAAATTCACCAATCTGACCTAATTTGCATTAATTGCAAATATTAAACTCTAATTAAAAAAAGGAAACTATTAGAAAAAGGTAAACTAAAAGTTACCTAATTTGCAGCAAATGCAAAATGGAAACTCTTAAAAACAGGAAACTCAAAAGTTACTTAATTTAAAGTAAATGCAAATCTGAAATCTAATTTAAAATAGGAAACTATTAAAAGGAAATTCAAAAGTCAAATTTGCCAACTAATAAATAATTTTCGTGCAAATAAAAGCCATAAAATATGATCATCATTTAAAGCCCAAAATGTGCTTATTTAGGCCCAAATGAATCCTCCCATGTGAAGTACTTGGCCCAAGCTCTTTAGTTTCAAGCTTCTAAGCCCAAAAATTGATTTGTAGCTCTATTGCTAGACCAAATGAGACTAGTGACGTTCTTAGCTCCTTTGATTGGACCACTTGAAATTTGTAAAGGCTCATTTGAATTGATGCGTCATGCTGGGTTGCATCACACATTTTTGGAGGAAATTGATGAATTTTGAAAAACTAACCACATTTCTGGAAACATCATCCAAAACTCAGCAAGACAGAAAACATGACAGAAAATGTTGTATCTCCTTTGTGATGGAAGGGGATGAATATTTAAAAACTAACACACTTCTAGTATCTCTTTTGGAAATACTTCCATGAATTCTCAGACTACCGGAATAGCACTAAGGGACTCTTTGACTTCAATCTCAACTGAGGAGGATGTCCCTATTACGTCTTATGCAACTAATCAAGCTCAAAGGCCTCACTGGCCCTTTCTTTTT
This sequence comes from Vachellia pachyceras, assembly GCA_025593235.1. Classification (NCBI taxonomy): domain Eukaryota; kingdom Viridiplantae; phylum Streptophyta; class Magnoliopsida; order Fabales; family Fabaceae; genus Vachellia; species Vachellia pachyceras. The sequence goes on from JANTPZ010146493.1 coordinate 8,377, forward strand.
GGCTACATAAAATATTCGTCTCTGAGGAGAAAAGTAGTTCTGTAACTTCACAGGTATTCCACTCCAGATTATGTTCAACATAATCCATTTACTACATCTGGATTTCCCGTAAACTATCTCCTCTGAACAAACTCTGCAATTTAAATTTTGATCTTTTGGTTGCCTTTATATCCCGCTTGAACCTCAAGATGATACTAGCATAGTGGATCTTGATCCAAATGAAGTGTATTCGAAGTTCTCTTCTTCTACTGGGAACTCTCCCTTCGGTACCGGCATCTCTACCGGGCTTACGGGTTCAGGACACTTTGATCTAGCTCATATGTCTCTCTAGCCCATTTGGATATATGCTAACCAAAACCCTCGTCCATGTAGAGTAGTACTCGCAGAGTCCTCGGGTGTTAGTATCCAGAATGCGCTGAAGAGAAACAATCTTTATCAAATACTGGACCTTCATATCCTTATCCCTGCATATTCTGGTAGTTCTTGTGCTAGCTCCTTCTCTTTTTTGAACACTTCATTTACATTATGAAATGATTCCATCACATTGGAACCAATCTCTGAAGGTTCCTTCTTATTATGTTCTTCCACTAGTATACTTGACTTTTTCATATCAAACTAATCATATTTATGAACATAAGATATAACTATCTAACGTATATCCATAAGAGGCAACCAATGCATAACATAACATTTAGCTAATGACATATCAATTTCATAAGCATATTGAATAATAGTGCATAATAATCAAATAACAATGCACAATTATTCCAAACAAATCCCAAACCTTTGCTCTGATACTAAACAGTGTGACACTTCTTAATCTTAACCTTTAGCTTCATTTTATATTGATTTGGAATCAAAGGGAAGCCTCAATTTGATCAAAAAGTCCAAAAGGTTCAAATTAAAAACTTTCAACTTTTGAAAGTTACTATTCACATCTTTTTGGACTAATTTTTAAAATTCATAACTAATTCTAGAAAAATCAAAATTGAGTACTTCCAATTTCTATTTGAAGCTTATAAGTTCCTATATGAATGAAAAATACTCATTGAGTCATTAGCTTGCCCAATTGATACAGTTTAATGCGTGAAAATGTACTGTTCATTTGGCAAATTTTCATTTTTCCCAGATTTTCAGGATTTTCTTCAAACTTTGGAACACTATAACTTTCTGTACAAAACTCCAAATTCAGTTTTATTTGTCTTGTTTTAAATCTTGCAATTCCAACTATTTTTATGTAAAATTGTAGCTCATTTGGAGTTCATTTACCCTGTTACTTGATAGGTCAAAGTTAGGGGTTTGACCAACTTCACTTTGATAAAAAGTCAAAATTATCATTTTCAAACTTCACCATTTAAAACCCTAACTTCTAAACCTCTTTTAGTCATGCTTGATCATAAAAATGGGAGTCCCTTACTATCACATATTAATCAAACATACCAAGGTTCATAATACATATTACATCATATGCTTAAATCCCAAATAGTATAAACTTTACAACATCATTCTTATACATAAACAGATAAATTCCTTTCTTCGAACCTCATGCATTTTCTCCTTATCCTTTGAAAGAACTTGTACCTAAAAATGGTTAATGGGGGAGGGTGAGATTCGAGGAATCTCAGTAGCAAACATTACAAACAATGCATGTAGGATGAATGATAGTGTATGATATGCTTACCTTACATAGGCTCATGTTCACATAATGAAATGTTGCGTGCTCAATATTTCGTGAAATATACTTATGGCTATAGTAAAAACAAAAACAAAGCTTCATTCATACATACATGCTTCACATAATCTAGCAAAGCAATACAGCAAATCAATGCACAACATAACATCACATACATACAAGTATGTAAGTTCACTACCTTTTAGACTTTGCCTCCTCCTCTGGTACTTTGATATTCTAACCATAGCTTTTGCTTTGTCACTTTATGACCCTAGATAAGTAATGACATTATTAGAGTCATGAAAAGTAAATGTCCAATGGGCCACATTAGCCTTAAAGGCTTACTTTCACCCTTGGAGTTCCTACAAATTACATTTGGTTACTTTCTTTCTTAAATTCGCATGGTAACCAAGAGCTGCCAGCATTTTGACCAAACTTTGAAAAATTAAAATTAATTCTATAGAAATCCAATTGGGGTGGTTTAACTTCCTATGTGAAGATATTTAAGTCCTCTTTACAAGAAAAATATTATCTGCTGTCATTTATGCACCCAGAATTCCAGAATTCTCAGTTTACCCAACTGTGCTAGGATTTGTTCCAGATTTAGTGCCTAAACTTCAAAAATTCATATCTCCCAGCACACAAATCCAATTAACCAATATGACCTATAAAATTAAATCTTGACAGGTCTACTTTAATTCTGGAAAGTTTCATGGTCATTGGATAACATTTGACCACACAAAAACACGTAACAATTAGCCTCCAGAAAACGAATTTCACAGCACTTACTCTTTAACTTCCAAAAATTCCAGATTCATATACAAGCATCTAAAAATCATGAACACTTGTATACCTATACAATTTTGCCTTATAAAACCATTGGAATCATCAAAATCATCAAAACAATTCATCTCTTCCCACTTCCAGGTCAGACCGAGACATATCACATACATTCACTAACATGTGTTTTTTCAACTTCTATCATCATATTCTTGCTTTCAAGCTTACATTCATGCATGATAAGGCTTGATTCTAACTCTCCTATGTCAAGAGGAAAATTGGACAGCATAACCCCTTAGGGTTTTGAAATTCCAAATTTAGAAAATCAACAATCAACCACCAAACACCCACAATATATATATATACCAAACTACTCCTTACAACACAAAGAGGCTTTTGCAACTAACAAATGGCTATAAATCCCTCTCTTTCTCACCTTTCTCTCAAGAACCTTAGGTTATGAAACTTGAAAAAGAGGGCTCAAATCAGATTTTGGAACCATGGAAGAGGTAGAGAAGATCACAAGGAAGAGATTGGTATATAGTATAAGGTAGCATCTTCCTTACCTTTGATTTTCTCTTGAAATTTTCCTCTTCTTCTTCCTCCATACTTGGCGTCTTTGCTCTCTCTTTTTCTGCCCATGGAGGTCGGTCTAAATGGGCTGGAACGAAGGGAATATGTGTGGTTTAATAATTCACAATTAATGGAATCAAGGGCTAAGATCCATTTAGGGTTTATTCATCAGAAAATAACCAGACCCAACTTTAGAGATCCGACCCAGAATGGTTTATTCATTCCATTTAGGGTATTTTTCGTGGGAGGAGGAGAAAGAGAGGCTGAGAGAGGAGAAAGGGAGGCTGAGAGAGAAGAGAAAGGAAGGTTGTAGAGAGAAGAGAAAGGGAGGTAGACACACATATTCCATCATCTTTCACACACACAAACCCTACTCCATTTTCACCACCATCTATCCATCTATCATGCCTCAATCATCAAAACGTAGCCCGATTCCATGATCTATGAGTAGTTGAGCACACCATCCTCTTGAAGATGAAGTGAGTCGGAGTTTGAAGTACCGAAAGGGGAGTATTTGCTTTCAATATGTATTTACATTATAGATTACTTGGATTCTGAGTTGGACTTTGTAATTTATGTGTAAATGCTTGGTCTCGGTTGAGCCAAACTTGGATTATTGTGTATTGAGTTGTTTTGTGATTGACAAAGTAGAATGAAGTTCATTTTTTTTATTCAATGAAATCTTGTTGTTCTCTTCTATCATCCTAGTTGTGCTTGGTTTTAGAGTCAACAATGTATAGAGTTGATTCTGTCACTTTGTGATTTCCGTACACATACTAAGTGTTCTTAAAGGATTTCATGAAATGGAGTTCATTTCATGAGATTTCTGACCTGGCGAGTTGTTGGGGCTTTTAATAACGAAACTTAGTGCGAAAGTCGATGCTTTTCCATAATCCTTTGTGAACTATGATGGCACAATTTGTTTTCAAGAGGAATCTTTATCACATACACTTTTCATTCTCAAATCTACTTTAATCTCTCTTTCATCCAGAAAATACCAAAAACAAGTTTTCTTTTGCAATTAGTTTAGGTACATAGCATAAAAGATTTAGAAACCGATTGCATTTGCATTACAAGCATAACCACAAACTAAGGATTATTGGTACGCAATAGTAGCTTTTGGAGAGAACGACCCTGGGGTTGTCACTGTACAATCCTTGGAAATCACAATTAATATTCTTGATCTATTTTCAAGGCTCACCAATGACTTAAGTTTACAATTTGGGGCTTAGTCGGACCAATGGGTGATGATCTGTTTTATGTGGTGTCTGCCTCTTAATGATTCTTGCATGGATTGTCGTGATCCATATTGACCGGTTGTCTCCTGGATTAAATTAATTAGTGTTCATACAAAAAATAAAATAACATTTGAGCATTTATATTTGAGTAGTAAGAAATAAGTTTTTGTAATATTTTATACATCAATATTTTATTTACTTGTAAATAATATAATTTTTATTTGTTTTGAACTAGATTGTGTGCGCTTAGTTTATAGGTTATGTATTTAATGTCTTTTTAAATTTGAATGTTGTTTACAATGGTTTAGGGTTTAATCAATTGATCGTACTTGGATGAATGCGTTAAGAACTAGTGATGAATATGAGAATGGTGTGGAAGAGTTTATTGAATTTGCTAAAAGAAATACGACTAGCAAAAGTGTGATGTATTTTTGTCCCTGTGTCAAGTGTATAAATGGGATTAAGCAAAATATTGATGATATAAGGGATTACCTAATTTGTGAGGGATCACCTAACAATGATGGAAACGTCGATGAAAACCCAATGGTGGTGCCAGAGTCGTCTGTGAAAAAGGTTAGGGGATGTACAACTATGGCCTCCTTGACTACACGTCGTCGCCAACGACGTGAGAAGGTGCATGTAGAATTCGATGTTGATATGAATCCTATCGGTGATGAGCAAGATCGATTTATCAGCTATTTAGGGTATTTGGCACGGGCAGAGTTAGCATATTATACCCTGGATGGTGGTCTGTTCCACAAGAAACACGGGATATGATATGGCAAGAGATTTTGGTATGTAACTTTCAACACCACTTCATTTTTGTCTTTATTTCGATTGGTTTAAATTTCATTATAAAATGTTGTACTTTGCAGCAAACCTATGATGTTTCAAACACTAAGGAAATGAAGAAGCACTGGATAGGGCTTGTTCACATACGGTGGAAAGACTTTAAGAACAAGCTGTCACGTATTATGTTCGGGGCTCAAAGAAAGGTGAAGATCCATGTCAGAAATATCTGTTTCTGTCCCCCGAAGACTGGAGGCTGTTTGTGGTATCACGGAAAGACCCATAATTTCAGGTAACATCCTTCAGTTATCTACATTTTGTTGCTATCACTGACTCAGATTTCCCTATTATGCCTTAATAGGAATTAAGTGAAGCCAACAAACAAATGGTTGCTGCAAATATCTATCAGCATTATTTGTCTCGTGGCAGATACAGAAAGCTTCAACAAAAGATGATGGAGGATGAGCAACAAAGATTACAGGAGGCATCCATCTCAGGTCCCGTCATTGTCGTTCAGGCCCCTACTCCTCCTCCACGTCATAAACAATGGAAAGCAGCGAGGATGAAAGGTGGCAACTACATAAATGAAGCAGTTGCTGAGGTGGCTGGAAGGATTGTAAGTGCTGACATATAATAATCACATGTGATTGTTTATCTTGGGTTTATTGGTAACTCACTTATGACGCATTATACGATGCAGGATGACCTTACACAGTAGAGCAGCCAAGGAACTTTCACTTAAAGTGGGAGGATGGACATCTTAGCGACGGCGATTGGAAAACCAGATAACCCAGGCCAAGTTTGAGGGGAGTCGAGGGGAACAGGTCTAGGAAAAATATTTAGGATGACCATCTAAAGAGTCTACTGAAGCTCAGATTCAATCTAGAGTAGCTGAGATACATCAATCACTCTGAGCTGAGTTTGATGCTCAACTTCGCAGCTCAATCCAAGGCCAGATACAAAACCAGATGATGAACAATCTGTGTGAGGAGATGAGAGCTGAGATATAGCTGAGTTGGGAGCTGAGATGAGAGCTGAGTTCGCAGCTCTCCTGAAATCGGGGAAGCTGATTGATGAACTGAAGAATATCGATTCCCCTGTGTTTACCAATAGCAAAGATAGCAATAATCCACTTGAGACAATAGTACTGGATGACCCTTCTCCTAATTCCCCCGCAGAAGAAGTTAAAGAGCATTGTACTCTCTACCTGGATGAGCTAATACGTGCCGTTGCCCGTGCTTATTTCTACAGGCAAGCTACTACGCACCATTCTATGCCAATTCCAGATAGCTTGTCTCTTGTCTCAGTGACACGTATTGAAGATGGTGAGGAAGCCTCCGATGTCCCAATCCCTGATTGAGAGGTGCTCCATTTAGGCCAATCGAAGGGTTGCTTCATTCTTTGGCCGAAAAATCTCATTTCTACACCTACAACACCTCATGAGGTAGTAGCCACCTTATGATCTTACTTGATTTTTTTCAGCATTATATTTATAATCTGTATTCTCTACTTTACTAGGACCCAGAATAAGCTGCAAAATTTCCATCCTTGTCACGGTTGCGACAGCTACGAGAAAAATTTACACCCGTGCCCATACAGATGTTTGATGGGATTGTTGGTCATGGTCTAACGTATGAGTTCATTATCCACAAGGATGATGTGAAACAATTTCTATCGCTGTAGGACCTCGATATAGCATGGCTTCAGTTTGCAATGTTGTAAGTTTTCATATTCCTATATTCATTTGATGATGTCATTTTTATGTTTTATATAATTTACTATTTCCTTTATTATTTAACTCTTTAATAGAACATTCCACAACATATGCATCGACGTTTCTAGAGATAATTTATATGTTTTGCGAATACAACAAGGAGTTATAATTCTTTTGAACACAGAGTGCATTATGTTGGGAACACAATAAGAGCAGACATCAATCCAAAGCCGTGTTACCTAGCGCCAATAATTGAAAGGTATGGAATTATAGTTATCCCTTTAACACATTTATCCGAATTGGTAATAATTAACTTATTTTGCTAACTTCATCTTCATTTATATGTGTTATTGTAGTCATCATTGGAGTCTTTGTGTTGTCTGCCCCCTCGTGAATACTATATATTGGTTTGATCAGTTGCCTGGCCGAAAGGCAGGGGGCGAGCATAAATACGTCTTTGATACGTAGTTTTTCCATTTGTAAATTATTGCTTTAATGATGTTTAAATATGTTTTTTTCATATGTAACTATTGTCAATTCAATCGTAGCGCACTCAAGACATACCAAATTATGAGCGGTAAACGTGAAGGTAGAAATAAAACCACACAGTGGTCTTATCCAAAAGTAAGTACTTTGACTTTAAGTTCTTTCATTGAAAGTCGTTTTATCCCTTTATACGTTTTAACAATGTTTTTTTATCTTTAGTGCCATCGACAATCAGGCAATGCTGAGTGCGGGTATTATGTCATCAGTTACATTTATAGTATCATTCAGAGTGGATTGACTACAGATTTAGAAGAGGTAATATGTAATCTATCAAATATTGATGAGTTAATCGTTTGGTTTGATGAATTTGAATTGGTCTAATAATTGTTTTTACATTTATAGATTTTTGATAATGACGATGCTTACATAGCTGATGACATTGATTTGATCAGAATTTGTTGGCAAGACGTCTTCTTGATTTGTAAATAATGCTTATTTCTTCAAGGTGAATATATATAGATTCTAACTCTTCATGTCGACTTATATAGGGTTAATTAGATTGATACTCTGCCACAAATGTACATGATCTTTGCTCAGTAAATGAGACAATGACTTTTGTGTTTCGCTGCCACAAGGACTTGGCTTAGGTAGATATATACATCTAACTCTTGATAAGCCATAATGACTTTTGTTTTTAACTTTGATGCGTTCATATGTCTGGACTTAATCTGGTGTACAAAATGGAATTACCTACTACAAACTGAATTAGATATAGTAAAGGGGTTAAATAAAATTGAACATAACGTTTTAAAAAAATATACCTACGGCACCCTATATTGCTATATAGGGTGCAATAGGCCCTAACTTTCTACTACCATCACATACACGCACCCTTAGAAAGGGCGCCAATTGGGTTAAAAATAGAGCATAAAAAATAAATTTTGTAGTAGTGGGACCATTAGATTAAACTTGCTTAATAAGTTTAAATCTCAACCATTCATGCAATTTCAAGGGAATTAATTAAAGAGACAAATTCCTCTTCCTTCTCCTTCATTTGGACGAAATGGTGGCTACAAAAATAGAGCTTGAAGATGCCATCTTCATGGCACAAAAGAGGAAAAAGCTTCAAGAACTCACAAGGTAAGAAGCTTTACCACCCAGACCTATACATTTTCTTAATCCTTGCAACCTCCTCTACCTTTTTTATGGATTAATTTCTTGATTAAACCCCTCTTTCTCAATATTGAAAGTTAGGGTTCATGATGGTGAAAGTGAGAAAGAGAGGGATTTAGAAGAAATTAAAGGTTGCAAAACACTCCTTGAATGATAAGGAGTAGATTGATGTATATATTGCTTGGGATTGTTGTTTTTATCAATTCTTGGAATCTCAAACCCTAAGGGGAGGTGCTGTCCAATTTTATATTTGATGAGGAAGAGTTGTTTTTTAGCTAAATAATCCATGAGAAGTGTTTTGGGATCAAGAATATGTCATTATATGTGAAGAAAGTTTGAAAATCACAAGTGTGTAATGTTATGTTTTTCGGTCAGATCTGGAACGTGTGGAAGGAGTTGGATTTTGATGATTTTGATGCTTCCATTGATTTTAGAAGGCAAAATTGTGTAGGGTATAAGTAAGAGAAAGTTTTGGGAAGCATTAGAAATCATAAGATCAAGTTACAAAGCTTTAAGGTGCTTAAAAAGGGCAAGAGAGATTACATTGAGTTTTTACAATTCTTTTGCCTTGTTGATGATATGAAAATGATGATTATGTTATTGAATGGTGTTTAGGAAGTTGAGAAGCCAAGGAACCTATTGGGAAAGTTCCCCAAGAAAGCTTCAAGTTCAAGGGGGAATTAAGAGGACAAGGTAGCAACACTCCTAACTTTGGCATCTACTTTCCATTGATTATATATATGTGTTAATTGCCATGTTTGTTGTGTGGTTGTAGCCATTTAAATTAGGAAACCTTACTTGTGTGAAAGCATGATGGTTGTTATGCAATGATTGACTTAACTTGGTGGAAACTTGATTGATTGTTCTTGTTACATGGCATACTTGATTTCATTTAATAATCATGCATGTAGATGTATTATTAGAGTGTTTGCTACTGGGATTTCCTTGAAATCTCACCCTCCCCAACTAACCATTTTAGGTACAAGTTTAAGCAAGGGCAAAGGAAAGGTGAGTGGAGATATTGAAGTATGATATAATGGTGTAGTTGTTAAACTATGCAAAGTGTTTAATGTATATGTACGTGTGTATTTGGATTAGTTGTAATCTAAACTCCTTCATGCTTCAGGTATATGACCATGTGAATTATAGTATGTGAACTTAACATTATTATGTGGTTAAAAAGGGGCATAAAAAGGAATGAGATCAATTGGTAAGAAATAAATAAAGTTGCAAGATAAAAAGGGTCTAATGCCCTTTTCAATTCCCTAAGTTTGGGTTATGAGGAAAAACAGTAAATGAATCCCAATTGATCTAAAACTTGGTGGAAAAATAGATCATATGGTAAAGTTTGAAAAAAAGGAAAAGTTTGCTGAAATTGGACTTTTATACAAGAAGTTTGTATTTTCCAAAGTTAAGAGAAAAACAAGGAAAATTGAAAAATGACCATATGAACAGTGCAACTTCACGCAATAAACTGTATAAATTGGGCAAGTTTTGGAACCAGTGAGTATTTTTCCCCTGTAGATAACTTCATAAGCTTTAAATAACAATTTTGAACCATTTCATTTCAAGTTTTCTAGAATTAGTTATGATTTTTCGAAGTTAGGCCAGAAATCTGAAAAATGACCAAGTGAATAGTAACCTAAAAATGAAATTTTCAAGTTCACTTCTTTGGTTAGTTTAAGTTATCTAAGGCCCTAAATTGGTTCAGTAGTGATATAATATGAAGTTTATAGGGGAAAATAAGGAGTGTTACATTTAGTTGTATCAGAGCAAAGGTTTTGGGATGATTTAGTTGTTAATACATTAGTTATGCATTATTGTTTAGCATGTTATGTGCTTTACTATGTTATGGTATAAGTTGGTTGCCTCTTATGATGGTATGTTAGTTAGTTATGTACCATATTCATAAATTTATGAATAAATGTGACTAGCTAAACATGAAAAGCCAAGTATACCAATGGAAGAACAGGATAAGAAGGAACCTTCGGAGATCAAATCCAATGTGATAGAATCACTTCAGGATTTGAATAAAGTGTCCGAAAAAAAGGAGCTAGCACAAGAACTACCAGAATATGCAAGGGATACCAAATATGAAGGTATAGTGTTTGATAGGATTGCTTCTCTACAGCGCATACTGGATGCTAACACCCGAGAACTCTGAGAGTATACCACTCTACATGGATGAGGGTTTCAGTTATTATATATCCAGATGGGCTAGAGAGGCATATGATCTGGATCAGATTGCCCCGAAACTCGAGAGCCCGGTAGAGATGCCGGTACTTACAGAGGAGTTTTCTTTGAGGAAGAGACTAAGATGTGATGCTTGTTTGACGCAGTTACAGGAAGAACCTGTTATGATTGAGCCAAAGAGGCCAATCAAGGTTGAAGAAGAGAAGTCTTCTATGAAGACAAAATATGCATGTACTTCTTTCTAATCAGATTCTAATGTTCTAGTTTTGTCTCGGAGCTTGAATGAAGTGAAAGAGCAGCCCAAGAATCTAGATGTGGATTATAGAGCCCTTGTAGATGACAAGAATTGTAAGGGGATTAAAAATGGTAAAGCTGCTTCTCTAGTACGCCATTTGAGTACGAACACTAATGGACTCCGAGAGCATACAACTCTGTAAGGGTGAACTTTTCATCTGCCGTGGATCAAAGGGCCAGAGAGGCTTATGAACTGAAGTAATTAGCCCTAGATGCAACTGGTGATAAAGAATGGCCGTGGGCTTTGATGGCCGCCATTCCAAGATATTAAGATATTGAGAATGAAATTTTCGTTGAGAAATTGTTGATGAAGTTGTGGCCAGTAACGTAAGTGTCAGAGTAGCATAGTGGAAGTGCAAAGAGTATTAAAGGTACTGTCAGGAAGGGCAGGACCCTGATAGACAGGGATTAAGTGGGATGAATTGCCCCTGTTGGGCGAGCTGCTTCCTGAGAGACAGGAATAGTATGGGACAGTTGGACTAATGGTAAAACATGGGGTGCTTCTCTTTCTGTACAATATGGGATAGTTGCACCGATGGTAAAACATAGGGTGCATCTCTATCCATACATTTCCACATGATAAAAATACGGCATATGGAATACCCCCAAAATAAAAGGGAATAAGGGGCTAATATAAGTCAAGGATAAAGTCCCTTGAACAATTTGGGTACATGACAACACAGGAGACAATTCTCTCCACAATGTTATGGTGATAATTATAAAAGAAATAGTGGTTGAATTCTTTGACATAACAGGTTGGCATAGAAAAGGTAATAAAGAGGAAGTAAGCAAAGTATAGGACTATGAGTCCTGGATAAAGAGTAATCAAACCAGCTAAATATGAGATATTATGTAAAGGCAAGGAATATTAAAAAGCTTCAAAATGGAAGCTTAATAACTTAAATATGAATGAAAGTAGAGAGATGCCTTCGAAAGGGTTTGAATATGAATGAAAAGATCCCATCCAGATATTCTTGGAGTCAGGAAGTTCCCGGATGTGTTGTTCGATGAAATCGATGGATTACCTCTAGTGAGAGGTGGGGTTTGTCTTTGATTCTATACACAGGACCAGTTAGATTTTGAAGACTCTGCATTGAATTGCTCTCGGTGAGATGACGGAGCTAAAGCAGCAGATTGAAGAGCTGCTAGAGAAGGGGTTTATTTGGCCCAGTGTGTTACCCTGGGAAACCCCAGTTTTCTTTGTGAAAAGAGACGAGGGTCTTCGGTTATGAATAAACTATCATGAATGGATTGAGATGATAGTGAAAGATGATTATTGTTTCCCCAAATTGATGATCAGTTAGATCAATTTAGTGGAGCTAAAGTGTTATCTGAGATTGATTTTAAGTCAGGTTACCATCAACTCCGGGTTCGAGCAGGTGATATTGTTAAAACGGCTTTTTCGACTAGATATGAATATTGTGGGATTCTAGTAATGCTGTTCAATTGATGAATGCCCCTGTGATTTGTGAATTGTATTTATTGATTGTTTTCCGGTAGTACTTGGATTGGTTTGTCATAGTCTTTGATTGGTGATGTATTGGTGTACTCCAAATCTTTAGAGAAGCATACTGTAATATCCACCCTTTTCTGTAAACTGAAATAGAGGTCAAACAGATAGTTATGAGATAAGATAAGGCCCAGAAATAAAAGTACAGAAAGAGAAGACTTAGTGGACCAAAAAGACCCTGGTCAATTTAGTCCTAAGGCTTTGAAATTACTAAGAATGTAAGCCAGGGACATAAATGTCATTAAGTATAAAGACCAAGGGCAATATGGTCATTGGATAAAAGGGGCAAACCAGTAGTCAAAAGTCAAGTTAGAGCCCACAGATAGAAAGCACGGAAAAAGTTGATGCTGATGGGCTGGATAACCCAAAGTCAGACCTGGCTCAGCGGGAGAAATTTTACAAGAACTTCGCAGTTAAGCGTGCTCACCCTGGAGTAGTGTAAGGATGGGTGACCTCCTGGGAAGGACCCATATGTCATTACACGAAAAGATCAAGGGCGAAAAAGTTAAGGGCAAATTGGGAATTACGAAAAGTTAGACAGTGTAAGGCCATTTTGGTCATTAAGAGAAGTGTAAGGGCATTTTGGTCATTTGACAAAGTCAAAGTCAAAAAGTCAAAAAGTTGACCAAAATATCAGAAAAGTTCACTGATGCCCAAAAGATAGAGCATAACTCACTGATTAACTGAGATTTGACAAATTGTCAAAATGCTACCTAGATCTCTGTTTAGAGAATTTTGAAGGTAAATCGGCTAAAAATAATTATTTGAAGTGTCAGGAGACCTCAATCAGTTGAGTTCAAGGCACAGGAAAATAAAGTGAATTTTATAGTAATTAATAAAATTATTGCCCAATATACAATTGAGGCGAATTTCCCGATTTTAAGGAAAAAGGCCCGAAAATCCCCGAAACAATTTATTTTAAAATTAATTTTAGACAATCTAGAGGGCATTTTGGGAAAAGAAAAAAGGCTAGAGTATCAGTAGAAAATGTAGAAATTTTTAAGGCCCTAAAAGTATTTTACCCTCCGATCGCACGTTTTCAGGGGTTTTGGACAGGATAAAATAACTCTGTTAATTTTTTATGAGATCAAGAGGTATTTTTGGGAAGATGATTTTGCCATATTCAAGAGGAAAATATGGAGATTAAATGAGGAAGAAAACATCTCCAAAAGAGTAGAAAAAGATTTACCGGAATAAAGTTATATTTTCCGGTAAAAAGTGTAACCGGTAAAAGTAAATGAATGGGAGTCAGTTTGGTTAGCCAAACCAGATTTTTGCCCCTTATTTACAGCCATTATTAGCCACTTTTAATTAACCAATGAGAAGCAAACAAATGGTTGAGTGGTGGCTAAATATACACCCTTAGATTAAGCTTAAGTTTCAAGAATGAATCTTAGCCCTTAAAGCTTTTATGAGGGATTTTATAAAAGGCATTTTCCCTCCATTTCTTCTCCACTTTGGCCGAATTTTCCAGTTACAAAAAGGGAGAGAAGAGCACGCCATTTTCAAGATAAACAGGAAGAAAAAGTTTGAAGAAAAGCTAAGGTAAGAGACTAAAGCACCTAATACCATACATATTCTTGCTCCTTGTGATCTCCTCTGCAACTTCCATGGATTGCAATTTTGATTAAGTCTCTCTTTTTCAAGTTTGGTGGTTAGGGTTTATGAGAGAAAAAGTTAGAAATAGAGGGATTTAGAACTCATGATTGGTTGTAAAAGACTCCTTATGCTGTAAGGAGTATTTTGGTGTATATGTTGTGGTTGTTTGGCTCTTGTTAGTGGATTTTGTAAATTTTGGGATGATGAAATCTAAGGGGAGATGCTGACCAAATTTTTATTTGAGCTAGAAGATTTGAATTCAAGCTTTACAATCCATGGAAATGGGTTTGAGATCAAGAATATGTTGGTATATGGGTTGAAAGTTGGAAAAATCATGTTGAAGCTAATATGGTGTGTGTCTCGGCCTGGTCTGGAATCTGGGGAAGGAGTATTGTTTTGATGATTTTGATGCTTCCAATGGCTTTAAAATGAGTTTTTGTGTAGGGTAAAAGTGAACACAAGTTTAGGGAAGCATTAGAACACATTAAAGACAAGTTTGATGTCTTAAGGTTTAGAAAAGTCAAGGGGATGATTAAGAGAGTTTTACATTAATTTTTGCCTTGGGAATGGCTTATGTTTGATGGCTATAATGTTGTAAATTATGTAGGCAAGAGTTTGGTGAAAGGAATTAGTTCCTCAAGTGATCAAGAGAGCATCCAAGTTAAGGAGAATTAAGGCTAAAGGTAGCAAGACCATCTAACTCTAATCTAAATTGTTATGAAAATTTCTTTTGAATTATGCATGACTTGATTTGAGAAATTATGAGGATGAAAGTGTGAATGTGTGCATTTGTATGCTATGTCCATATGCATCTATTTGTTACATGTTACACTTTTATGAATCCACTTTAACATAGAAAGTTGTCATGCATTTATGAAGTATGTTAGATAGTTTTGCTATTGGGATTTTCAAAAATCTCATTCTCCC
>JANTPZ010146494.1:0-21283 GCA_025593235.1 Vachellia pachyceras
TGTTACTGGCAAATAGATTTAAAACCACCAAATTTCACGGTATAGAAGCTTCTATTTATGTTAGCATGAATATTGACTATTCCTACAAGCATTAAAATAATAGATCAGACTCCTTCCCTGATAACGTGCATTTCTTTTGCCGAATGGCGTTACCTTCTCACTCGCACGATTAAGGGAAAATGCCAAGCGCATTCATCACGAACCCATCAAGAACATACTTGAACAAGAAGTTCATTATGATGCTTAAAAACCGATGCACAACTCTGAAGTAACAATTCAGAAGCAGCCCAAGCGCATACAATAACGGCAAATTCCTGGATATGTCTGAATTCATCCACTGGAAATGGTTGAACGTTGCAAATCCTTCTAAAATAGATATTCCAAAACTGGTCGATTTCTCCTATCACCTGCAACAAAAAAATAAAGAAAATTCACTCCCTTAATCTCCCGCAATTAAGTGGCCTCCCATTTTCGTTCCTAAGAACGTTTAGCAAGAAGCCCCGCCCAAAGAAATCCCTACCATTTGTCATTTCCAAGTTTCATGCGATTCCCGTGAAGCAAACAGGAAAATTTCCATTTCCAAAAGACATTATTACCATGTCAAAAGGAAGAAAATGCAATGAGATCCGATCAAAGACTCGTCACGTAAACATGGACAGGATACTTCCCTTAAATCCAGTGAGGAAAACTGAAGAGAGAAAAATATATGGAATCAGGGTTTTATTCCTCTTACCAGTTGAGATCGTTAGAGAGTGAGATTCAGAAGCAAACGTGTTGAATGGAGAGAGCGCTAATTGCGGTTTGTGTCCAAATTATTTGGATGCTTTCTCTGTTCACATTGGTCGTTCTTCCATCAGTCAGTGATTAACAGAATAACAAAATATAACAGAAAAGTTAATTGCTGAATATAAAAGCTAATCAGAATAGTCAGAAAATTACCTTCAAAGATCAAGAGATTGTGTCAGGCCAAAGGAAAGAGAGAAAGATCATGAGATTATGATTGGCAAAAAAAAAATGGTGAGTTTTAAGAATTTTATGTTGGTTATAAAAGGAAAAGGAAACATTCCGGAATCAGAGCTTGTTTGACTTCCCATTCTAAAACCTATGTTTGATTTCAAAATTTAAGTTTTACCCCAAAACTTAAGTTTTTTCTAACTATTCACATTTTTCAGAAAAGTTATTTTGGGTACAAAACCTCGGTTTGAAACTTAGATTTTGAAAAAGTTATTTTCTTGTCAAATCACACCATCTCTCCTAATAAATTTTCTCTTTCCTAATTTTTATTTCTTTCTCTTTCCTATCTCCTACCTACTTTTTGTCTCGAATTCCGTAAAAGCTAATAACTTTTCAAACACAATCTTTTAAAACATAGGTTTTGAAACCTAGGTTTTACCTCGAAATCCGTAAAAGCTATTCTCTAAATCTAGTACTGGTAATGCTGGCTAGCCAGCCCGCCAACCCCTCCCTTGTCTGCAGCCCGCACCGCCATTGACGGGTTGGCGGGCTAATATTTTTTATTTTTAAAAAATTAAATTTATTTTTTCCTTCTTCTTTTTTTGTCCAATTTTTTTCATAAGATTGTATAGTTATATCATATTAATTAACTCATTATTCTTTTTCTCCTAATAAATTTTCAATAATGACATTTTTTCATGTTTTAAAATAAAAATATAAATATTAATATGTTGTTATAATTTTAAATATAGTATTATAGAAAGTTGATATGAAAAATAAAATATTCTATACTATTTTTGAATGTATTAAGTATTATTTATCATACTTTAAAAAAATATTGAGATGAAAAATGTAAGAAAAATATATAATATATTATTTTTAAAATTAAAAATTTAAAAAAAATATAGGTGGCGGGTTGGTGGGCCAGCCCGCCAACCCGCGGGTTGAGTGTGGCGAGCTAGCTTTTGCCAGCCCGAACCCGCCACTTGTTGGCGGGTTAGGCCCAACTTTATCCAAATCTATTCTTCAAAACTTAAGTTTTACCTCGAAATCTGTAAAAGTTATTCTAAAAGTGGTTTCCAAACAAGCATCCAAATCACTCCTCAAAAAAATCACAAAAATACAAGACACTTTTGTTATTGCATTTTTTGGTAACAACTTTTTTAGGGTCCAAAATGCATTTTGAATCTAAATGTTTATTAGCTTGCAAACTCTAGTGTTCGGTAACTCCTTCTTTTAAAATACATTGAATAAAAAAACTTTTTTAACAGAATAAATGCACTCTGAATCCAACGTTTATCCAAATATAAATGCATTTTGGATAAAATACATTCTTCTAACGGTTTTTCAAACAGACACTAAAGATTATATCAAAATGGGATGATAGAATTTTGCAAAATAATCTTACTGCCGCTCACATAAAATCACCTTTTTAATCTGCAAAAAACTAACTGAATTTTGCATTAAAGAGCTAAGTATAAACATTGAGTCAAGAAACCTACATGCTCAATAATATTGTGCAAAATAATATTCATTCAAATCCTATTTATAAGCTTCAAAATAGTTAAAGGGTTTGATCCTTTCTATATACTTCAGATTAAATTGGACCATGCAGTTAAAAATATTCTCTCAATTTAGTACATTCGCTTTCATTATTTTTTTTCCCATACATTCTTTTGAGAATTGACAGAAAATGAACATGGAAATTGTAAAATCTTAAATCGGTTTTTTATCATTCTGAATAAAGTATTAACAAATCTTGATAAGCAATTACAACTTATTTTGTATTATATATCTTATTCCGAATTTTGCATTTTCCAAATTCATTTTTTATCATTTTCCATTTTTTTCATCTATTTTTTCATTTATAATTTCTCTCAATGATCTCTTTATAAACAAAGGCATAGTTTAATAAAAAAGAAAGTATATTTTTAACATATTTATTGTTGATTGTAACTGATTTCTGAATTGGCACAAATTGGTTGTTTGAATAGTATAAATAGTACTGGATGAAGTATATAAGATAATGGGAGATTTACTATTTGGTCCCATATAGTGAAGATATTTAGCAAATGGTCCCAAAGTTTAAAATATTTAAAAAATGGTCACATTGACAACACGAGGTGTTGTCAATGTAGCGCATGGGGTTGTCACTTGACAACCCCTGACAATACCATGTGCTGTATTGACAACACCTCGTGTTGTCAATGGGACCATTTTTTAAATATTTTAAACTTTGGGACCATTTGATAAATAAGTCCCTTATGTGGGACCAAACAGTAAATTTTCCGAAGATAATTATTAAGCTTTGAGATATATGAAATGAGTATAATATTTAAGCAAATAACAATTAACTAGCAAATGATCATACTCTTTTATTCAAAAAATGTCTAAAACTTTTCTTATGAGTTTCCCATTTTTCCCCCATCTAATTTATCATTTTAATTTTAATGCATTCATTATCACATTCTCAAAGATTGATTTCCTTATTTTCTTTATTGTTACTTTCTCCTCATGGATAAGAATATTTTTGAAATAAAAATATAATTTTTACATATGTATTCACTGTCAACCAATTTTTAATCTACGCATTTCAATTAAATATTCCTCAAGCAACTGTTATTTAATCAATTCTTTAAATAAGTATAATCATCAACTCCCATGATAATGTAGGGAATAACATCAATTGATCACAAAAGACTGATATTTTCACAAGCAACTGTTTAATTAAAAAAATAATTTAAAATAGGCTGATAGGGCTAATAGCATTACCAAAAATTACCAACAATGATAGTGGCATTGCCATTAACACAATGTGCCTGTTTGGGAAGCCATTTTCCCAAACGGTACACGTAAGTCGAGATAAAACCATCTCGAAATCTGTAAAAACCATCTCGAAATTCATAAAAACCATCTTGAAATCCGTAAAACCATCTCGAAATTCCCAAAATGCCTCAAAATCTGCAAAATCCATTTTCCCAACGGAGTTCCCAAACAAGCACAATATCTTCCTTGTAAATTCAAGGGTTAATACAATATTTCATTCTTCAAACTTACCCTCATTTTGATTTTAGTCGATAAAGTTTAAAGACAGTTGTTTTAACCCTCAAGAAACAAAATGGTCTACATTTTTATTGGATGAGACCAATATTTTAAATAAAATGAAATTTGAATAACCAATATTTCCATGTGAATTCGAAGTTAAATTGGAAGTGGAATTTTAAAATATCATTATTGTTTGTTGTTCAAATGGATATATATTTATAATTGTATATTCTCTATGAATACTTGTACATTATTATATCAATTCTTATAATGTAAATAAAAATTTGTAAATTTTCATTTGGACACTTGTAAATTCAAGGGTTAATACAATATTTCATTCCTCAAACTTACCCTCATTTTGATTTTAGTCTATGAAGTTTAAAGCCAGTTGTTTTAACCCTCAAGAAACAAAATGGTCTACAGTTTTATTAGATGAGACTAATATTTTAAATAAAATGAAATTTGAATAACTAAAACCATTTATTTTAAATTTGAGAAACCAAAACCAAAATAAGGGTAAAATTGAAGGACCAATGATTGTAGTAATCTAAATTCAATTATAAAATAGTGACACTTGTCATTTTATCATTATGAGTAGTTAAAATGCATATGACACTTCATTTAAGTTTTGTACTTAATTTATACGGCAATACAGCAAACACAATTCACTCGCGAAGTATTAACAAAAGATTATTACTGTTGTTGTTGTAATTAACTTTGGACAAATTCATATTTATAATATTTTATAAATCCAACTATTACAAATTATTTCTATGTAGATTACAAAACTGAGGCTTTTAGCTCCATGCTTTGCTACCATTAAGCATGAGAAAAGCCTTTAGATTGTGGTGGCTCTCATGATTTTAAATGTCTCTAGGTTTGGAAATTTGAGAGGTATGGTTTGCATGAAAATTATTGGTAACAATACAACCCATTCTTACTCTACCCAGAAGGATACATTCAGGATTTTTTTCAATTATTTATTGCAGTTAGCTAGAACCATGTTTACTATGGGAATGCCTCTGAGCAATGTCTGAGACACAGTTTGAAAGACAGTTTGTTAAAATTACGGGATGGAAGAAAAGATGTCTTAACATTGTGGGTCAGGCCACTCTTATCAAAGAAGTTTCATTTGCTCTTCCTTCCTACCATATGAAGATTATGCTTCTCCCAAAAGGTTTGTTTAATTCAGGCACTTGAGAGGCAAAACAAAGGTTTTCTACTCACCCTGATTTCGACTGCAATGACAGAGCTAATGAGAATCATCATGAATGGCATCAACCTTTGCTAGAACAAAGGTTTAGGAATGTTGCCATCTACACAGACCGTATAGAAGCTATTAATTTGATTACAAAAAAACTGTGAGAGTAGTCATCCGTTTAAAGACATTATTGAAGATGTTAGGACGTATTTACATAGAGACTGGCACGTTGTGGTAAACCATAGATTTATAGAGAATTTAATTGTTGCTAACTATTTAGTGAAACTTTCTCATATAATAACTGATACTTGGGGTGGTGGATGATGAAAGAAACTAACATAGGTCGCCTTTTTTGTTGTTTTCCCCTCTTGTTGTACTCTCTTGAGTAATGGTACCAGTAATATTCAAAAAAGAAAGAAAGAAAGATCTGTAACTTCACTTTATATTCTAGTTATTCTTAACAAAAAGACTATTTATTCCAATAAAATATTTTCATTAATGTATATATTAATTCTAGACATGATAACTCTCTCATGGATCATTATATATCCTTGAAGTATATTCCATAAATCCACAACTGATTCTGTAATTAAAAAATAGGATATTACACATTCATCATCTTTGAAACAAATAAAAGACAATAGGGACAAGCCTAAAATGTCAGTGCCATCATCTTCAATTCCTCAGAAGTCAAACCCACCTACACATGTTCCAACAAATTTGCTGATCATGATATCAATATGGAGGCAGGCTTTGGATGACATCCAAAAGGAAGAAAGGATGAGTACAAGAATAGCCAAACAGGAGGATGAAGAGCAGCTCTGGCTGAGGGAGGAGGAGGAACAAAGAGAGCAGAAAAGAAAAGATGTACTGACATGTTAAAGAAGCACAAGTTTCCAAGCATTAGCACCATATCTTAGAATTTTTTATACATGTTTTACAGCAAATCTATCATATTCCTCCCACTATAAATAGATGCATTTGTATCTTTTTCATCTTATCTTACTCTTCTATTCCTTTTTTATTCATTTTTTAATTTTCAGCTTTTTTTTTTGCTTTAAAAATTCAGTAGAAAATCTGGGATTTTCTTCTCCCACAGCTAGAGGTATGCCATTAACCCAATGTCTAAGATTGCACCGGGTTTGATCCCCTGGGCCACAGGACCAGTCTATTAGATTAGGGCGTAAAAACTTGTATGTAAAAATACCTCTACCCAAAATCAATAGCCCATGATAAAAGGAAAGGAAAGAGGAAGAATTAGAAGTCTAAGAAGGACAACTTGAGCAGAATATTTTACAAGTAAGGGCCCAATAAAAAAAGAAAGAAAATTTTAAGATTTTCGTCTAATTAAGCAGATCTTATAAAAATAAAAATTTTAAAACACCAAATCAGACTGGACTAATTGGTCTAGAAGGTTAGCTGTATGTCTAATCTGATCTAGACACCCACCCTGATCTGGTATGACCCGAATTTGACCGAGTTTCTCTTTTTCAATTGTTTAGACGGGATCAGGTTGGCAGGTTTTTAAATTAGCCCTACCCACAACATGAGAAATAGAGCTTCCATGGTTTTTGGCAGAGGAAAAAAAGAGAGACTGTATATTCTCCACAATACTTTATATTCTTGCCATTCGTTTGATTCATGAAGGAATGTAATATAATGTAATGAAATACAGAGTATTTTTTATGTTATTAAGGAATCATGAAATGAAATTCATATTTTAATTATAAAAAATAAAAATTTGAAATAAACTTTCTAGCTCTATTAAGACTAAAAATGAAAGATATAAATGTCTAAATATTGATTTGTAAAAAAAATACAAATGCCAACATGTTAATTCATACAAGTTGTAAATCAGATTACATAGTCAAATATATAATATGGATTACCTTATTTAATGTAATCCATTATAATTATGATTATATTGAATTACGTTATTATACCAACCAAACACTTGAAACAGCATAACACATCATGGTTACATGTAATCCTCGTGTAATCATAATTCATGTAGTCGAATCAATCAAGCCACTATTTTTTCAAAATGAGCAGAGATTCAGAGGAGTCTACACATTTCCCTTCTATAACAAAAAGTCTTCAGCAGGTTGTACAGGCTCTGAAGGAGTCAATTAGAACATCTTCTTTAAGATTATGACCTGTGAAACCCACAACATTATCAGTCCATAAACAATTTGGAAAAAACATTCACTTTTATACGTTTGTACTTGCATCAGAAAAATCTAATGATATCATTACCTATAAAGACTATCTTATTTATCTGTTTTTCTTCTTTTTCCCACGGGCGACTTGGTACAATATCGTATAATTCTCTCACCCCCTGCAAGATTTTCAGTGATAAAGGATTCGAGGTTAGCACTCGAAGACAAAACCTAAGTAACAGCAGTTAACTTCCTTAACACAAACTTTGTATCGAAAACTCAGAATAAATAACATATACAGTGGATTATACGGACCCTGGTATCCGGGTAGGATACTGAGTTTCTGAATCTCTAGGCTTGCTAGTTGTGTTAGACAATGCAGAACACAGATAGTGGACATTGCTTTCTCTTTCAGCAAGAAAATCCTTAAATAGTAGGTATGCACAAGTGTGCGTATATATAATATAAAAACTCTAACAAGTACCACTCATGAATCATAAATAATGCCACACATTTCTAAAAAGTAGGTGTGAAAATAGGTTAGGCTTTAGATAAATAGGATTGGGTCTGCATCAAAGATCTAAAGCCTAGACCTGCGTGGAGGCTTTTTTAAGGCCTGAGTTTGAGCCTTCGAAAGGCTTCAGCATTAAAAGAGCTTTTTAATTGATTTTGCACAGTACAAAGTAATTATGTGAAAAGAGTTTTATTTTAAAGTGTAAAAGAGCTTTTTTAATTAATTTTGATGTAAAACAAACACCCACAATTTGAAACACACATGAGCAAACTAATTCATCTGAAATCCTGTTATAATATAAAAGAAGTCTATCACAAAAGTTCGGTTGCCGATGATCAATTCTCAGCAAGATATTTTTTGTGCGGAATATTAGAAAAGATTAACCTGCCTTAATATTTAAACAAGGGTTAGAAAAATTTACATTTAGGGCGTGAATGCAGATAGATATCATTAACACGTGTTTGTTTATCAAGACCAAGCATGATGGTAATGTCCTGTAAACCAAACATTCTTCCAAACAGCTATAGAAAAAGTCGATGCAACAGTAATAATTCCAACAAGTTTCTTAAGATTGAGCCTCTGTGTCTCTCTACATATAAATATCATGTGGGCATTTTTGGTTCAACAGCATTATTGATTATTTCAAGGAAATATTTCCATAGATCATAATTTTAATGAGAACTTGATACGAGACAACTAAGAGATGCATGCAACTCATTTCCGACAGTTGATCATAAAGTTGACCACGACCAACCCAACAATGAGAGAATAAAGCCAAACAAAAAGAACTTATCTTTCAAGGTCTTACACCCTGTAGTACATTATAGCTTCTAGAGAAACCTCACGACCGTTAAGTATGAATGTATGATAATTATTGAGTTACCTGCAAAATATGCAGTTGATCAGAATTTTCGACACTCAGAACTCCCTTGCAGCGATATACATCCATATCATATTTCTTCTCCCAGAGAATCTCCTCAAGCCATATTCGAGCCTGTCAATGTGGAGCAATATACACAGCATTAAGTTGAGGTTGTGAAAAGTTTATCAACTATAGCAAAATAATGATGTTTATGAATATATCATTTTTCCTGTTATGTTTTTAAGACAATGACAAATCGAAGTTACAAGCAAAAGGAAATGGAGCATCCTAGTTGGATAGCAGACACAAAAAATAAAAAATAAAGAGGGTCCTGTTTATTATCCTTCCTATTAAAATGTATAAAGTACTGCTCATCACAAAACATACAATAATGCTAGAAACCACATAAGGAAAAACTTCACAGGTTTAATTACATATTAAGTAACTGACAAAAACATGATGCATTGCAAATAGAAAATAAACCTGCCTTCTCAAGGTCAACTTTCTGTGACTCACAAATGCATATGGTTCTCACACCACTATCATGAAGCTTACTGGAAGACAAGGAATGGCTTTCTTCTAATAATTTCTCCAAATGTGAAGCATGCTGAAATAAGAGAGCGGCAAAGATAATGTTACCTGAATGTACTCGAGAAAGATCAAAGCAAAAATATCAAATGTGGGTGAAGAACAAAAGCATGTATAATTAACTGCAGAATCATAAGCTTGGCGGTTCAATATCTTTGATAAGTCAACTTGACAGCGGACTGAATGAATTATCTCAGCGAGGGAGTTAATGTTATGAATTTCCTCCTCGAGCTCCTCCAAAATGCTTCCAGAACCCTCTGGAGAGACCAAATCAACCTTGTTAAGAATTATAATATCCTAAAACAAAGAGAAAGTTATTAGCTCAACAGTGCTCAGCCCACTATGTTGTAATTACATTAAGAAAGTCATGGGAATTGGGAGAAACATTTGACCAATAAGAATCAGAAAGACCCAGCATATGTTGGTCAAGCACTGATACAGTAGCGGGCAAAATTTAGTAAGGCACTAAACATATACCGCAAATGCTATCTGAAAGTATGCTTCTGGAAATGAGGATGATGAGCCACAATGCTCAGCAAGCTGGAAACGAAGGTTTTTGGCATCCACCACCTGATTGATCATAAACTTAATTTAAAAACAAGTACATACACATACACTCCAAGAATTCTAAAAGTATCTATGCATACATAGGAAAGAAAAGTAAATTAAGTCCTTATTTGCCGCACATGTTCTTACCAGCCAAGGAATAAACAGTCTTGAAATATTTAGTTACCTACTAACAGCACTCAAGTAAAAGCAGCTCCAAAATATAGTTAACATAAAAGATGTGAAAATACTTTTACTGAAATCCATCCAGAAAAAATATACTTACTGTGATGATAGAATCAAGCTGTACCGCTGATTCCAACTGATCATCCAACCATAGGACAGATGCCAAAGGTGCTGGGTTTGCCAAACCTGTGGTCTCTAGCAATATATGATCGAGTCTTGATCACACCAATAAAAAATGCATAGCTCAATTTCCAATATATGGTAATAATGGTAAAAAAAATCCAAATTAGCAATAAGCAAGTTATAGAATATGAAGATGTTATTATTCTCCAATGTGTCATTACAATCAATAAAACCATAAATTTGAAATCTACTTCTTTGCTTTACCTTTCCTTTCTCTGTACAAGTTGCTCTAATGCTTGAACCAAACTATGCTTGACAGTGCAACATATGCAACCATTAGCAAGCTCAACCCATTCCTCAACTAGGGCACCGCCATCCCCTTCATTTATCATTGCTCTTTCCACCCCAATTTCCTCACCAAACTCATTCAAGATGACTGCGATCCTCTTCCCGTGTTGAGAATTCAAAATATAATTAACCAGCTGAAACAAACGATCCAACTCTTTCTTCATTCATTGGGTAATAACATGAAACATAGTGACTCGAAATGTTAAAAACAAGAGACACACAAGAGAACCCCCCCCCCCAAAACAAAAAAAAAACCACAAATCAAGAAAGAGAGGGAAAACTGCATTTTACAGCCTCTAGTTTAAGGCTTAATTCAAAGATGCTTCCAAGTTCAAAAAATTAATTGGAATTAGTCATTTTGAAATTTCCATTTCATTCCAAAGCATGTTTTGTATCATTCCAAGGTTGATATACTGATTATGTAATGACACAGCTAACTGCAGTTTCCCAAAAAAGAAAAAAAAAAGCAGAACCACAAAGATATAGATTAACCAGATTACTGAAGCTCAGAAAATGTCAAAATCTTTACTATCTTATAATACGAAAGAAAATATTAGGGTAGCTGAGAGAAGCACATAAGAAAAGGCTTACTGTAGACTTGCCAGCTCCAAGATAGCCGGTGATGACAGTAACTCCAACAGAAGCTTTCGAGTCAGACTCAGAGTATTGAGACGCCGATTCATCCTGTTGAATCTGAACAGCTAGAGGCGGCCCTTCTTCTCCATCGTCCTCCATCCTCGACCCGATCATTTTCAAGTTTCACTGTTGCAGGTTCCTTATTCCAACTATTTCCGTCCATTACAAAGAGGCTTTTAAATATAAAAAATAATATGGAAAAATGCCTGAATTAAGATGGGCTTCAAATACAAAAGGCCCAATTGTGTTTTGCTAACAACATGAAGGCCCAATTTAAACTATCAGGATTATGTAGATTAAGAAATGGGTCGGCCTAGAGAATCTGAGAAAATGTCTCGGATTGGATCTTGTTTTATTAGAGTTTAGCCTTGTTTGATTTTGTAGAGTATTTGTTTAGTTATGTAATTTTAACCCTGTTAATTTTATTAAAATATTTTGACCATAAAATTTTAAATATTTAAAAATATTTATAAATGATATTATATTAATTTTAGTTTTTAAAACAACGGTGTTTAGTACAAAAAAAATTGGAAAAATTACCTAGAGGTCCCAAGTAACAGAATTAACCACAATATGGTCTCGAAGATTCACAAAATTACCATAAGGTCCCAGGAGTAGCTTCTAAGGTTGTTATTAACAACCTTAATAGCCTTCATTAATAACCTCAGCAGCTACTCCTGGGACCTTATGATATTTTTGTGAATCTTTAGGATAATTTTGTGGTTAATTATATTGCTTGGGACCTCTAAGTAATTTTCTCAAAAAAATATTATAAAACTAACAATGTAAGAACCATTGCTGGCCGAAAGAACCTCCAAATAGAAACTACATGACTTCCTTCATATATCATGTAAGAACCATTCAAATATGGGAATTACAAGAATGGCTCTTTGAAATTATGCCTTAGGTCCTATGAAGTCTTTTAATACTTCAGCTAGGGACTATTCTATAAGTAAGGTTTTTTCTTGGATGAAATGACTTCATTGCCCTAGGTAAAATTAGTTATTACTACTTTAGTAGTTATTTTATAAGTTAAAGTTGTTACTTGCAAAACTGTTGATACCATTGGTATTTATCAAGAAATTTCACCGAAATTAGTTTTTACTTTTTTAAGGTATTTTGTCATTTCATTTTTAAAAAAATATTAGGGGTATTTAAGTAATTTTCCAACAAACTGATTATTTCTAAGGAGCTTGGCAGTGATCAGGCCATTTTGGGGTTCTAAATTGAAATTAAATTGAAATTTGAATGTTTGGTGGGGATTCTTATGTCTTTCTTCCTTTTTAAAATTGATAGAAAATTTGCCCAACCTATAAAAGGCTTTAAGGACTTGCAGGCTTAAGGCTTGTTTGGAATTGCGATTTGACACTTGAAAATTATTCATTTATATAAATTAAGACGAAATTTCTCTCATGTTCCTATGTTGTATAGTGTAAAAAGTACTTAAAATTAACAAAAAAAATAAGCTAATGCAAACAAGCCCTTAAAATACCTTATTTTTTTCTAAGCATATGTATCTCTATATAAGGCAATTATATTTAAGATATTATCAAATATTAAATATGAACACGTTTTTCGATTTGAACTTTAATTCAACATCTTATGAGGAACTGATATTTTTGCTAGACCTAATCCTGTATGCCTTTAGAGCACTTGTGTACTTGAAAATTTGGTAGATTTTTTTTAAAGCAAAGATATCATTCTATTGAAGATAATCTTATTCGAAATATCGTCGAGCACTAAATATGAATGCATCTATCAACAGAAATTCAAATATTCATTCATCATGTTATGTGATATTAGCTCATTTTGTTAAACTCAACTCTGTAAGCGGCTGCTATAAGCTCAGATATAATATGCAAGACTAAGGCCTAAAACAAGTTAACGTTTGAAGCTGGCTTAAAACATGTCCATGGGTCATAAACACTTCATGTGCATTGATCATTAAAACTGATTGCGCTTTAATTTATTGGGTGGAAAAAGATTGGAGAGATAATTCTAACTTTTTTTTCTGTATATTTACACATTAATTAAAAAAAAGTGTATTCTTTTATTTGCCACCTTATGAATGAAGTTTGACATCTTTTTTTTTTCCTTTTCAGGTATGCTTGATTTTGTAACATCTCTGATGTGTTAGGCATAACTGCGACGTGGAGTTCAGACAATGATGAAGGGAAGACTACAATTAAACTACCAACTTACACCAAAGTTATGCCGCAAGTAATGCAGAAATAAAAATTGGGGAAATTCACAATTAGGTCCAGATATAGAGGAATTAATAAATAAAAGATCTCAATGATTAGTAAAATTATCATCAGGTCCCAGCAATAGCTAGTCCAGTCGTTATTGACAGTTGGTGATTTTGTTAATGGCAACCGAACCAACTACTGCTGGGACCTGATGGTAATTTTACCAATCTTTAGAGTATTTTATTCATTAATTCCTCTATTTAGAACCTGATAGTAAATTTCCCTAAAAACTATGCCTCCTATATTTATATTTTTTTTCCAAATTTTGAACAATTTATGTGGATTTTTGTGTTAATTAAAGAAACAGGGGTAATGTACTCTTTGGTTATTTAAGTTTGCATTCGTTTTTGTTTTGATTCATCAAGTTTAAAGTTGGTAGTTTTTGTCATTTAAGTTTCATTTTATTTAATGCATTTGTTCGTATAATCTCAGAAAAATCTGGATCATTTTACCCATCAAAAGATCAAAACCAAAATGAAGATAAATTTGATGAATCAAATGGCTTAAAAAAACCAAATATTATTATCAAAGGAAGTGGGTGGCTTGACTGAAAAGAGCACATGGAATTCCAACTTTTGGTGGATCAATCATAATTGAACACAACGCAAGCAAAGGTTCTTCGATTTGAAAATGATGTGTGCATGAGATTTTATATATCAACAAGTGCCATATAGATTCCTAAGTCTAACATATAGTGCTTGTTACACGAAAACCTAACTTGCTAAACTAGGGAATCAATGAATTAGTTTTATGATATCTTTGGTTAAGTGTTTTTGGACGGGTTAACCAAGTTGAAATTAATTTTTTTCCCTCTAAATTTAAAATAATATCGTTTTGAATTTTTCATATGAAAAAAAATAATAATCCATCATGTATGTGCTTTAGTAACTCTATGTGTTCTATTTACTTGTAGATTAACTCATTTTTTATATTTAAATATTAATTCTTAGAGTTATATACAGATTTTTTGGATATTTTAATTAGATATATTGCTTTAATCATAAAAGATCCAACCCCAGGTTAACCTCAACTTGAATCACTAAGCATCTAGTCACTATCTCAGTTAGTTCATTGATCGATCTAATTTTCAGTATATTAGTTCTTACACCGATTAAGAATATTGGGGTTGAGATTTTGTGGATATAAAAAGATAATTTTTTTTGCTAAGTATATGCACTACGAGAAAAATGACATTTAGCGACTGAAAAATTCATCGCTAAATGGCTATTTTCCATATGAAAATTTTTATTTAACGACGGGAAATATTAACGACCCTCATTTTAGCGATGAAAAATAACTATTTAGCGACGATTTTCCGTCGCTAAATGGCATTTTTCTGGTAGTGATATATTTTCATATCGGAAGTAATCTTGTTCGATGTATTATAGAGCATTAATGTGGAAAGATATTCTAACGAATATTTAAATATTAGTTCATTACATTGTGAGGGAATAACCCATTCCCCTTGACACAACCCTGTTGATAAAAAAAAGACAAATTTGAAAGAAATGGCCTCCATATAAAACTTGATTAACAATACTTAAATGCAATTTGAAAATATTCTTATAAGATCCAATTTTTTTTTTAAAAAAAAGGAGAAAAGAAAAGGATTAGTTAGGATTATTAGAACCAAAAAAGAAAAAGAATGAGAAGTGAAAGCGAAATGTCTTATGAAGTAAGATTGGTCATGTGAAACTAGGGCTACTTTTCCATTTGTTTAAGGCATTGACCTTAAGGATTCATTCATGACTAAGTGCTTTAGTTTTAACTATCACATGTTACTTAACACTCAGATGTTCTTCATTTTATTTTTTATGTCTTCAATTTTTGGCATCTGATTCTTCAATCTTGTCTCTCTTTTCTTCTTTCATTATAGTTATCACCAACCTAATTCCTTCCTATTTTTTTAATACTTAAAACTCTAATTTCTAACATAATTAGTTCAAATTGAATTTTTTATGCTTTAATTAATTCATCTATATTCCCCTACTCATTCTAGAGGGTGCACGATCTTTGCTTAGACCATCCAAGTTTACATCAAGAAAATTAATTTGTCAGGAAGGACTTCAATTAGAATATTGATATTTTTTGTGTATAAAAAAGTAAGCAGGTCTTTTTGATCAATAAAATTTTTGAACAATGATTCTTACCGATTTTACACATTTTAATTATTTTTTAATTTCAATGAACTAGGATATAAAAGAAAAATATATTAATTATAGACACATGAAAACACTACTGTGATTTTACAAATAAAGAAATATTTGATTAGGGAAAATCCCTAAAATATACCATCTAAATTTCAAAATGTCAAAGGATACATTAGGGAAAGGTAGCAATTTGGAATATTAAAATATTGTGGAATTTACAAAATTTATCTGGATGTTTTTTAAAAAATAAAGAAATTCACCCTCACTCGCCCGGGCTCTAGAGCTCCACACTGCTCAATAGGCCTTCAGTCGGAGCTCCGATGGTCGGCAATAGGAGCTCAACACAAGTGGCCTTTTCTGCACCAACACTATTTTTCTAAAACATGGGGTTAAGGTGGAGAATGTGAGATTTGACTCATCCCACCTTGGTGCCCAAAAGGTTTGGTGGTTTGGTAGAGCCATGAACATCATCATTATTATAATGCCTAATAATATATAACACAAGTAAGAATACGGTGCTCTCTTGTTAAAAAAAAATGCAATGTTCTAACTATTAACTACATTTATAATGTGAATAGCATCATTTATGAAGGTATTGTGCTTATTTGGGAATTCTTTATTTCCAACGGTGCACATAAGTCAAGATAAAAATATATTGAAATTCGTAAAAACCATCTTGAAATCCGTAAATTCTTCTTGGATTCCGTAAATTCTTTTCGGAATCTGTAAACACTTTTCTCCCAACGAAACACACATATTTACCATTTGAGTAACAACATTTACTATCATTTTTAACAAGTTATTCCACGTTTGGAAAAATGTAATTAGTTGGGTGAGGATGATGGAAATTAACTATACTTATCATTTTTACAAATTTTTAATACAATATTTTAATAAGGGACTACACTTATAATATGAATGATAATAATTGTAAATGTATTTGTTGTTTCAACAATTTCATTTAGTACTTCTGCTAACAAATTCGATATTTGAGAAAATTCAAATAATTGGATAAATAATGACCAAATTTGTAAAGGTATTTCTTCAAATATTGAGCTTATTAAAAGTAGTAGTAGTAGTAGTAGAAGATAAGGTTATTGAAATATGAAATAAATTCATAAATATTGTCATTTGAATTACATATGTAATCAAAGATTAAAACATTGTATAGTAAAAACTAATAAATGTAGTTAATTTCCCACACCCGTGATTATCATATCTCTAAGATTCACCAAAACACAGATGTGTGTGTGAGGTAGCAGACATAAAGATCAAGATCAAATTTGAATTTGAAAATATGAGTTATCTGTTGGTCATATCTATTGACGCTCTTGAAACTTTTTTTGGTTTTTGAAAAATATAATATCTCTCACATTTATTATAAACATCAGTTGACTTTATTTGGATAGAATAAGAAAGCTAAATAAACTATTTTAGATTATATATATTTTAAAATATTTACGTGTATCATTAAATTGTATATCAATTTATAAATCCAGCAAATTAGTTTAGGAAAAAATTATAAATATATTAGTTTATTTAATTTCTTTAATCTCCTCAAAAAGTTCAACTAAGACTTGTGTTAAGAAGGAAATTAAAGTAATACTTTATTGGTTGAACCATGTGATGGAAAATGCATGTACATAATCTAATTTACAATATAAATCACTTTAATTTAACTAATTTATCAGAATAAAAAAATAAAGTTAACTACTTAACTCTTTGAATTTAGGTAGAAGTGATGATAAATCTCCATTTACAAATTAATTAGAGAATTGAACATGTCATTGCACCCTTATGAAAACTCAATTGCAAATCGGGAATATCAGCTGCATAACTTGGAAACTCATTTGCGTGATATGAAAACTCAGTTGCATAATTTAGAAGATCTTATTCTACAATTAATTTAGCAATGGAGGACTTATCTCCAATTCTCCCTTGAGTTTATCCTAAATTGAATTTTTTTAACTTTACTCATATTAAGTGTGGTTTTGAAACAGAGAGAAAAATGCGATGAATTACATTTAAGTATTAATTAATGGGACAAAAGACTTATGTGGAGAAGCATCCTGAACCCAAAGCTTTGATCCTGATTAGTCAACTGCTTGGATACCTAATAATAGAATCCGGATAAATCAATGGACTTCGGGTGACCCAAATGGTTATAAAAAAACAAATAAGCATTAATGGCTCTCCAAATGACATATATCATGGGACGTAAAAAATATTTTAAAAGCGACTTATATTATGAAAAAACAGACTACAACATAAAATTTAAGAAATGAATTACATGATTGATGTTTGGTAAAAAAAATTATATGATTGATGGCGTATAAATATTTAATTAATATTTATATGGATTAAAAATATTTCCAACGTAGTTTAACATAGTACACTTTATAATGAGAATTTAGGTTTAAAGTTGGAGTTTTGATTG
The DNA here is from genome assembly GCA_025593235.1 of Vachellia pachyceras. Taxonomy (NCBI): domain Eukaryota; kingdom Viridiplantae; phylum Streptophyta; class Magnoliopsida; order Fabales; family Fabaceae; genus Vachellia; species Vachellia pachyceras. Next base: position 17,999 of record JANTPZ010146494.1, read on the forward strand.
CTAAGTGAATTAGCTTCTAGCTATTTTCAACTCCTTGCCAGAAAAGGCAAATGCATTCTTACTATCCCCCCACATCTTTACTTGACTTTGTAATTAACTAAAAAATTAATCACAGAAAAAGTATTTTTTAATCCTCTAACTTTAAACAAAGTTTCAGTTTAATATTGTTTTATAAAGTATATTTTCAGTAATCTGATTCTAATTACAATAACTGTTTGTTTGAAATAGTATGTTTGGTGTCAATAATCATTATTATTTTTAAAAAAATATATTTAATACTTCAGCAATTAAAAGTATTTTTCGATATTTATGTACAAAGTTAAAAAGGTAAATATGTACTTTTCTCGTTAATTAATATTTAAATGTGCATTTTGATTATAATAGGCGGAATAATTTAATTGTGGATCTTTTTCAAAAGTATTGGTCCATTATCAATAACTCCCAGCTCCTTCATTTAAATTAAAGTAATAATTAATAAGTAAGACTTCATGAGTAACCCCTGGGGTCTCCACATGATTTTGCTGAACCGTAGGGCCATAGTAAATAAATTATTGAAAAATTTGCAATCAGATCTTAAATAAGAGAATTAATGAATAAAATGTTTTAAAGATTCACAAAATTACCATAAGGTCAAAGAGTAGCTGATGAGGTTGTCATTAACAATCTCATCAGCTACTTCTAGGATTTTATGGTAATTTTATGAATCTTTAGGACCTTTTATTCATTAATTCTCCTAATTGAAATTTGATTGTAAATTTACCTAAATTATTAAGCTGTTGTATGGATTATCTTTTAAAAAGTGATTTTGCACAATTCGAACTAAATATGTTAGAAGAGTTTTACCTCAACTTGAGGAAACTGTTCCTAGAATTGATTCTAGAAGTTTATATAGAAAACCTACCAAAGGAAAAGTCAAAGTGATTAGGTGTTTGTAAAAGGTCCACAACCAATTTAAAAAAATTACTTTTATATAAATTGAAATAAAATTATTTAATATATTTATTTTTGGATTGCCTAAAATAACTAAAACTAATTTGAACACTCAAAGTAATGATGGATATTCAAATTCAATGGCGTGAATATTAAAATTCAAAGGTCAAATTCAATGGCTTTCTTTGGTGGAAGAATGATGGAAACTGAAGAAGGTGGCTTTACACCTCTCTCTCTCTCTCTCATGCCTCCTTCTTAGCTTATTCCCTTCAATCTCGGGCATGCTATATAAATGTCTCATTTTAACTATAACTTGCCTAATTCATATTATAAACCAATGGTGTTGTGTGGGGGTATGACCAACATTGTAATTTTTTTTGGGCACTTGAATCACTAGTTTGGTCCTACCTAACACATAGTACCATCATCAGTAAAAAGAGCTAGACAAATGGCTAATAATAATGATATTTTAGAAAAGTCAACTCACATTTATTATGAACATTTAATTTAACTGATTTTCTTAATATACTTAAGTTAATAATATACTTCTTATCATCACGCCTGTTTGAAGAGAAGATGGCCGTGATGAGAAGTATGTTCTCATGTCCATTTCTAGTAAGGTGGAAATAGGTCAGGCTTTTAACAGGGGCTTACAGTCTAACCTAATAAAAGCTTGATGAGGCCTAACCTATTTAACAAAAAAGAGCAAGCTTCAGACCTATATAAAAAGACATATATGCTTATTTAATTACGTATAGTCTTTAACCAAAAATGAGAAATAAGGATCTTAAGTCGGTTTTTTATCATTTAAAATTGTGATTTATAGACTATAGTTGTTTTTATGAGCAAGCGGGTTGAAAAATACAAGTATTTATTTCTCAGAAATCATTATCGAAAGTGACAGTTCATTCTCTATTTTTCTTCACATCAACTGTATGGGGGAAAAAGTTAAAAGGGAAAGTAAATCAGGCCATTAGTTGTATGGTATCTCTCAAATGGGAGGTCACGGGTTCAATCTCGCCGTTGTAACCTCATGTCGTTAGTGCATGCACTTTTAAATAAAAAAAAGGGAAAGTAACTATTTGTGGGAAGTAGACGATTTGTTTATGTTCATTTCATGGGGGGGAAGAAAACTCAATTAAGCTAATCTCAAGTTCTCATTGAATATGAGAAGTAATTTCTCACATAAAAATTTGTAAATTTGCACTTTTTAGGTGTTATGTAAAAATTTTCAAATTATTTTTTTATTAAATGATATTTTTTTAGAGTATGAGTGGTAGAATAAAGCCCTCCTTGTGTTGAATTCAAATCATTCAAATTTAAATTTTCATAAAATTATTAGTAAGATGTTAGATTGTAATAAATAAATTCAAATAATTGAAATTTAACCAGAACAAAGAAATAGAATAAATTCATTTATTTTATAAAACATCAAAATTTTAACCATACAAATTAAATATAAGTTAGAGATGAAAAGTGGTAGGGCTTTTTTCTTTTTATAATCCTTTGTTTATTCAGTGTGTTCGATACATTTAATGAGTCATGTGATTTAGTATCCAAACAACTGATTAATTCGGATTAAGGTGTTACGATTATAACACCTCATTTTAAAGGTCTTTTCAAATAAAGTAGAATTTGAACACATTTCACCCATTATATGATCTGACTGTTTGATTTGTTAGCTAGTTCGGGGTATGGTTGCAAAGGTGCAAAGCAAAGAAGGGATATGGGGCTTAGCCTCCCCAAAAGTTATTTTCACGTAAATTAAGATAAAACTCATCTCATATATTTATCTTGGAATCTGTAATCGTTCTTCCAACGGAATTCCCAAACAAGCCTATGGGATGAAAGGAAACGGAGGAGAAAAGGATTGACCAAGTCAACACTTTGGGAAGGGAATTCAAATTCCATGGAATGAAAGGACGCAAACAAAGAAATGAATGAGTTGTGGCGGAGATTGTGAAGTCGCGTATGATGGCAGGCGGAGGCTAAACTGGTCAAATGGAAAGTGACACTTGGACTTGTCCCCTTGTTTGGTTAGGCCACGTGCCCACTCTCTCAGTTTGACTTTGACTCCCTCTCATCCTTCATATACTTTGACACAACCAATGGGGACTGTTTGGAGCTTGGATTAGCAGTATAAATTATTTTAGTGAATATAACACATTCCCTTCCTTTCCCTTTTCCCATTTTCTTTATCTTAGTCCATCCTTACCATTGAATTAAAAGATTGGATGGTTGGTATTCATTATTCTATACAGCCATTTTTTCCCATTTCCTAGACGGTGGGAAAATCCAAATCAAATTTTAATAGTTTATATTTATTTATTCAATTTTAATATAAGGTTTTTTTTA
>JANTPZ010146498.1:0-14936 GCA_025593235.1 Vachellia pachyceras
AATTATAGAGGAATATAATATTCCTCGCTAAATTCCTCGTTAATTGGGCAATTTAGATAGGAATATTTAAGTCGTCGCTAATTTACCTTGCTAATTTGAAAATTAGAGAGGACTTTAATAGTTATCGCTAAATTTCTCGCTAATTGAGCTATTTAGAGAGGAATATCAAAGTCATCACTAACTTTCATTACTAATACGTGATTTTCTAGTAGTGAACACCATAAAGCCAAGGCATTTTTTAATGTCTATAATACACAAACGGAAGTAGAGAGATAACAAAAAATTAATCTCCCACTACTACAGAGTATAGCTTTACTACTGAAATTCACGTCATTTTTTTAAAAAAGGGAGTAAAAAATGAAGGCGGTCACTTTAGGCACCCTATATCTAAGAAAGGGTGCCTTTTGGCGCCCTATATCAAGATCGGGCGTAAAAGGGCGACTTTTGGCACCCTATCTTGATATAGGGCTCTAAAAGGCACCCTTTTACACCCTATGTTAAAGATAGGGCATCTAAAGTCATATAGGGCGCCAAAAGGCACCCTTTTACACCCTATCTTAGATATAGGGCGCCTATAGCCTTTTGGAATTAGACTTTTGGTGCCCTATATCCATATAGGGCACCAAAAGTCTGATTTTGGCAAAAAAAGTTAAACTTTTGGCGCCCTTTGTAGAATGTGGGCGCCAAAAGTGCCTCATTTAATTTAAAAACTCACTTACAGGGATTGACCGCGCTCTCACAAACCCTCACCTCTCGTCGTCATGCGTGCTCTCACAGTTCCGTCGTGCCTCTCGTCGTCACACTCTCACAGTTCCGTCGCGCCTCTCTCGCTTCGAGTTCTGTCGTGGCAGGTTCTATTCTTCGACCTCAGCCCTGCTCCACTCCTTCTTTTTCTTCTTCTTTGTGAGCCTTGCCTCTATTTCTCTTTCAATGAGAGTGTCATTGTTGTTAATCTGTTTGTGTATTTTTCTTATAACTGTTGATTCTGAATGCAAATTTTGAGTGCCTATTTTGTAGTTCTTCCATTGCGGGATAAGGGGGCCATCTCCTTAGGCTTATCGAACTTGCCTGGTCTATTTGTGGGATCTTTACTGCTAACTCTAATTGCAACGCCAGTTTCAACCCTCATATTTTCTCTACCTAATCTTTCAAAAGACAAGGTATGAACATACTTGTGGTGATTCCTTATTGCCGCTTATATCAAATTGAAGTGAACTGATATCCATTTATTTTTTTGATCAACTCAAAACATTTGTCTTAGAGCGATGACTGGACAGACTCTAGATAGAATAGATGGGAAGTGATGTTATATTATGTGTAGAACAAGTTTATCATAGAACGACTCTCAATTTAAATTGAACTCATTTGTCTTAGAGCCATAACGACTTTTGTTTTTAGCTCTGATGTGTTTATTATGTCTGGACTTGATCTGATGTATAAAATGGATTTACCTACCACAAACTGAATCAGATATAATAAAGGGGTTAAATAAAATTGAATAGAACTTTTTAAAAAAAATATACCTACTGCGCCCTATATTTTGATATAGGGTGCCGTAAGTGGTACCATACGGTGCCTCACATGATATAGGGCACAGTAGGCCCTAACTTTCTACTCCCCTCACATACACGCCCCCCGAAAAAGGTCGTGAATTGGGTTAAAAATAGGGTGTAAAAAGTACCTTTTGTAGTAGTGTCCAGTTAAATACAAATGACCTGAATTTATTGTAAAGGATTATATATATTGTCTTTTTTTAAGAAACAAATTCATTTTGAGAGAAGTATATAGATGAAAATCTTGGAATCACTTTTTATCACATAAATACAAACTTCATTTCGGTATTCTCCTAATATAATGCAGTGCGCATGTCACTTCATTGGTGTTTTTAATTTGTTTATATCAACTTATTTTAAGTGATTTTATATTGTTTTACATGCATGAAAGCACTTATTTTAAGTTCCTAAACCCATGCGGTTTTCCTGGCATAATAGCTCCATGTTTTGAAGTTTAAGACGGCTCAAATTTTGAGAGACAAGATATGCAAGAGAAAAAGATTATCTTTCCTTATTAAATGAATCTTCCTTTTATCCCCATTTGAACCCTAGATAAAAAAATTTAAGCAAGGAGCATCAATTTGATAACAAAAATATTTTGGAATTTTCACACAACATTATGTGAACATTGGATGTCGAAAGGTAGTCTAGGAAATGGACCAGCATAGCTAATTAATCAGAACCTGCTACCAACGCACATTTGGAGGATTACTTCTATTATGACTCTTCTGCTTTTTAAATATGTGGACCGCAGTAAAGAGTCAATTCTCAAAAAGCTTTACAATTCTTCCTGACTACGAAAGGTATTTTATGGTTGGCCAATACAATCATATCTAAGCTAAAATGGCAATGGATTTGCTATTCTTCTTAACCAGCCCTTATTATGGCATATGCAATGTAGTTCAGTTAAGTAGCGTCTCTAAACAACTTGTTGCAAAGTGGGCAAGTCATGCATGCTACAAGAATTTCCCTCTTTACTTTTACTACCTAATTCGCCATGGTTTTGTTATCAGCCCAGTCAGTCCCCTCTAGTATACGTATCATCCACCCAGTGCATGCCAATGTCAATCATCTGCCTTAAAATGAAAAACACAAGAACCCAAAAAGATAATGAGGGGCAAGAAACCTTGAAACATTGGATAAAATGCATATAACTTGTGCGTAGATTTGATCACAAATATATTTTGGAATTTTCACACGACATTATGTGAACATTGGATGCCGAAAGGTAGTCTAGGAAATGGACTAGCTGTGACATACCTTAAATTAATCCTTAGCTTCATTATATATTGATTTGGAATCAATGTAAAGCCTCAAAGTGATTAAAAAGTCCCAATAGTTTACTTTGAAAACTTTCAAGCTTTTGCAAGGTACTATTCACTGCATTTTGGACCAACTTTGAAAATTCATAACTAATTCCATAAAAATCGAAATCGAGTGCTTCCAATTTCTATTTGAAGCTTGTAAGTTCCTTTATAAGGGAAAAATACTAATTGAGTCATTTGCTTTCCCAAATGGTACAGTTTAATTCGTGAAAAGTACTGTTCATTTGGTCATTTTTCTATTTTCCCAGGTTTTTCAGTGATTTTCTTCAAATTTTGGAACTTCATAACTTTCTGTGAAAAACTCCAAATTAAGTGTTCTTTGGTTTTTTTAAAGATTTAAATATGAGCTATTTTTCTTTGGAAGTTCATCTCATTTGGAGTTCATTGGTCTGTTTCCCATTAGCCCAAAGTTGGGGTCTTGAGCAACTCTACTACTTTTACAACTTCATACTTTTCTACTTTCTTTCTTTAGGCATGCTAGTTCATTTCCTTTCTTTACTCATAGTTAAACTTGCATTATCCCATATTTAGATCATGCTTTTACCTTTTAATAAACATCAGTTAGTAGAGGTTTAATTACAAAACAACATATAAACTTAAAACTAAAGTATCATATTAATACATTTCCAAAATATCATTCAAGAAGGCATCATAAAACTAGCTTCATGCTTCAATAATCTTCTCTTTAGCCTTTGATGAACTTGTACCTAGAAATGGTTAGTGGGGGAAGGGTGAGATTTTTGGAAATCTCAATAGCAAAGCTTACTAACATAAATGAAAATTTGCATGACATGCTTCAAACTTAGGAATTAATGTGTAACAATGTAAGTTGTGTACCAAGCACATATCAATGCATATGGCCATAGCATAATATCACTCATAAACACATTTCCACAATGTCATAAAGTCATGCACATCATTAGAAAAATTTCACAACATTGTTAGATAAAGTTAGAAATCTTTGCTACCTTTGTTTCTTAACTTTGCTCTTTACTTTGTAACTTTCTTGACCACTTGAATCTCACTCTCTTGTACCAATTCTTTGCCTACACAATAGACAATATAATGGCTATCAAACACATGCCATTTCCAATGCAAGAAGCAATGTAAAATCCCCTTAACCATTCTCTTCAATTTCTTAAACCCTAAAGCATCAATTTGTCTCTAACTTTTTCTAATGCTTCCATAAACTTGGGACCACTTACACCCTACACAAAAACTCATTTTGGATCCATTGGAATCATCAAAACAATTCATCTTCATCAGATTCCAGACCAACCGAAACAGTACACACATTCAAAAATATGAATTTTTTCAACTTCCAACCATTCTACCACTTGATTCTTGTTTCCAAACTTTCATTTATGCATGGGAAAGCATGATTTTAACTCTTCTACATCAAGTGGAAAATTGGACAGCACCTCCCCTATTTTATCATGATTTTCCAAATTTTCCAAAGTCACAAAACAACTTCAACAACAACAACAACATCATCAATGTGCTTCTTTCAACAAGAGAAAGCATTTGCAACCAACAAATGACTTTAAATCCCTCTCTTTCTCACTTTTCTCTCAAGAACCCTAGGTTTTGAAACTTGAAAAAGAGAGGCCAAATCAGATTTTTGATCCATGGAAGAGGAAGAGGAAGAGGAAGTTGCAAGGATCATTTTCATATATATCACAAGGTAGTATACTTACTTACCTTGATGATCCACCAAGCTTTTCTCTCTTCTTCTTCCTTGAAAAATGACGCTTCTTTGCTCTCTTTGCTGCTGGTTGTGTCGTGCAGAATGGGCTGGAAGATGAAGAGATTTTGCTGTTTTAATAATTCCTATTTAATGGATTAATGGCTAAGATTGTGTCTTACAACTTAAAGGAGATCTAATGGATGGAATGGTGCCACATATGGGACACTTGTCAAGCTCTTAACAACCCTCAAAAAGTGACTTTTGCAGCTGTAAATATCTGGTTCTCATTTGGTTACTCTAACCAAATTGGGTCCCATTCGGTTACTTTTACCGATTACACTTTTTACCGGTAAACTTAACTTTATTTCGGTAAATCTTTTTCTACTTTTCTGGAGATATTTTCTTTCCCATTTAATCTCCATAATTTCATCTTGAATATAACAAAATTATTATCCCCAAAATACCCTTTACTTTTCTCAAATTTTACAGGATTAATTTATCCTTCCAAAATCCCTGAAAACGTACAATCAGAGAGCAAAATTCTTTTAAGGCCTTGAAAAATACTATATTTTTCACTGATCCTCTAGTCCTTTTCCTTTTTCCAAAATTCCCTCTAGATATTTCAAAATTAATTTTTGAAATAATTATATTTCGGGGATTTTCGGGTATTTTTCCCAATGTTCGGGAAAATCGCCTTAATTATACACTGGATAATAATCTTATTGAATACTATAAAATTCACTGGATTTTTCATATTTTTTCTAAATTTTTGGAGGGCTACTAGTACCTTAAATAATTATTTTTCCCTTTTTCGCCCTCAAAATTCTATAGATGGAAATCAAGTCCGAATCTAGAAAATCCGTGATTCACGGTTGTGCTCCGCGAGTCAAGCTCTATCTATTAGGCATCTGTGAATTTTTGGTCAATAGTTGACTTTTGACTTTGACTTTGTCAAATGACCAAAATGCCCTTCCACTTTCTCATAATTACCATTTTGCCCTTACTTTGAATACTAAAAGAATTTTATGCCTTTGGTCTTTTATTAAATGACCTCTGGGTCCCTTGCTATAAATTTTTCATCCTCACATTACTCTAGAGCAATTATATTTAGCTTTGGAATTCTTTCTGGCTATAACTTTCCTTTCTTTATAGACTATTTACCTCTGATTTCTCTTTTCATTTTCTAATTATCGGATTAGCATTTATTTCAGTTAGCATACAAATTATGGATATTACACCAGCAAAGCTAATTAATTAGAACCTGCTACCAAACCAAATTTGGAGGATTACTTCTATTGTAACTCTTCTCCTTTTCAAATATGTGGCCGCAGTAAAGAGTCAATTCTCAAAAAGTGGTGCGAACCCAATAGGGAAAATCCCAAGGACCCACAGCCAATCCGAATATACTAACCCCAAGAACGCTCAACAAAGGTTGACGATCCACTTGAACCCTTGAGCACGGAAGAATAAGGACCCAAAATGTTGGAAGACGCCACAAGGTTGATCAAGCCTTGATAAGTTGTTAGTTCAATAAAGAACCCTAGAGAGAATCCTCCCTCAAGAAGCAACTTGCACAATGCAAAGTTATGATAATCTCCAATATAATCTATCTCAGAATGTGTATTACAATGTATTTATAAAGATTACATTCTAAAATTCTAAAGGATAAAATGCAAGCTAAAATCTAGGAAGATAAAATTCAAATTTCAAAATAGTATCTATCCTAAAATCTAGATACATACTATCCTAACAGAATATCTTCTAGCTAAATTTGAAATTCAAATTTAAAAATGATAACTATCCTAAAATCTAACTAATTTGAAATTCAAATTACAAATTTTCGCATAAAATAAATAAATAAAAGATAATCAGCATTTTTGACCCAAAATGTGCATATTTTGGCCCAGATGAGTCCTCCCATGTATAGCCCATGGTCCAAGCCCTTCCATTTGAAGCCTCCAAGCCTGAAATACAATTTGCAAGTCCATTTTCAGCCTAAATCAAGTTAATGACTTCCTTGGAGTCTTCATCCTCATTTGTTGCGTGAGACTGGATTGCATCATTCCCTCTCTCCTCAAAAGGATTCGCCCTCGAATCTTCACTTGGAATTTTCAACAGCTCATTGGTATCTGATGCACCCCGTTGGATTGCATAAAAAAGCTTTACAATTCTTCCTGGCTAAGCAAGGAAATTTTATGGTCGGCCAATATAATCATATATATGCAATGTCGAACAGCTAACAATCTAAATATCTCAAATGTAGCAAATACCTCTGGCCCTTCAATGATGATAATGTTGGAAATTGTGCCCTAGGGGCCAATCATTGTACCTCACACGTTATTTATTTTAATGTATTTTCTCCATTTAATTATCATAAGCTTTGTATGTTTATTATGATAATTGCATCAATGGGCAAATTATGAATATTGTCCTAAATGTCCCTGGTCGGTTATCTCTATGGGAACAAAGATAAAGTAAGACCAGTTTGACTTTGACAAGGTATGGAGATATGAGTCAAAGTTAAAGGCACTTGTAAAAGTACAAGGTGTTGGACCGACCCACTATGAGTAAGCTGCATGGATTAAGTCATTAGCTTATCTCATATGTAATCACGTCACAATGCCCTTTGACCTTAGATCATCATGGATTCCTGCATGAAAGTCACTAAGCTTTGACCTAGTCAAAAGTCACCTTTGACCCGGTGATGATAAAGGCAATAATCGGGCTTAAGGGTTTTCATGTGGAGGAATGTGAGTGATCAAGATGGGATTTGTCCCTTACATTAGTTGGGAGATATTACTAGGCCCCTTGATGAGTGAGTCTGAGAAATGTATGGCCATACTGTAACGAAAAGGGGTTTTTCATTGCTTTGATTAGACTACTCAGGGATCGAGAAAGTAATGGTCGGGAATAGCAGGATGATATCATCCATGTCTCGTCATTGACCAAGATATCGCGTGACAAAAGGGACGTGATGTGGTTGCATAAAAGGTTACATTGTGTTAACGATCCCCGTATGATTTGGGTCGTCTTAATGTCTTGCTAGAGACCACTTGCGACTTATGGGCTTATGGTGAGATTAGCCCACTACTAACTTTATATGGGCCTACAGGGTCGCCCACAAGAACAACCCAACATAAGCTTTATTTCTAGGGTTTATTCGAATTTTAAATATATGTGTATATATGTTGAAATTCAAAATTGCACAATATTATGTAAATAATATTTTTGTGTGTTAGTTTAATTTATTTGATAAATTAAATAACTATCATCAATTTAATTTATAAAGATAAATTAAATCTGTTGGCTCATTATTTGGATTAATTAAATGGATATGATTTGATCAGATCAATTTAATCCAAATTAAGATTGCAAAAATTCGAATTTCACATTTTGAATTTTGAATTTTGAATTTCAAATTTAGATCTAGAATATCTCTTGAAATCCGAATTTCAAGATTAGATCTAGAATATCTCTTGAAATCTAAATTTTAAGATTAGATCTAGAATATCCTTTTGAAATCCGAATTTCAAGATTAGATAAAGAATATCTTTTGAAATCCAAATTTTAAGCTTAGATCTAGAATATCCTTTTGAAATTCGAATTTCAAGATTAGATCTAGAATATCCTTTTGAAATTAAAATTCGAATTTTTCAAGATTAATCCTTGATTATGATGCACTCTACGAGCTTTATAAATATAAGTGCTCGTGAACAGAAGAGGCATCTCATTCTGAATTTGACTTCACCCTTGAGCCACGAAACCCTAGAGAGAGAGAGTGAAACAAAGAGGTACTAGCATGCTGCTATTGTTGGAGACTGTTCGCGTGGATACCGGTAGAGGGAGGCGATTGAAAGAACGTCGGCTCCTCATCATCGGAAGCAAGAGCGTGGAAGGTTGTGGAGTTTGAAGAGATCCAGATGCAAAGGAAGGGACAATCTTGAAACGCAAAATGTACCCATTCATCTCCTTGATCTAAATGCCTTTGACAAAATCGTATTTGGGATTAGAAAATTTTAAATTCCGCTACTTGTACGTCTTAATCTCAACAGATAACTACTATGGATCTCAAATACCTCTGGCCTCCTCCAAGCTTCCGGTTGTCCCATTAACAAATCAATGGATAATTATCACAAGGAAAAGGAAGGTTGGTTCAACTACCTTTTTAAGACATTTATCTGTCTCTGTGACCTATCTGTGCATTCCTTTAGATGGATGAGAGTAAATGTTCAAAGCTCTTTTAAAATGATCATAGAGATCTGGATATTGCAAGAGTGTATCCAAAGTCACTAGATATTATGGTCTAACATAGTTCAAATAGACATCTTCAAACAAACATCATTTCCTTTCTTTGATCATTCAACTCAATTTCTACCAGTATAGTTAGTGTAGATTTCTTTAATAGGTTATGTAATTTATATCCTTTTATTTTCAACTATCATGACTTGCAACGTTTTGATCCTTTCATTATATCATTTTTCTTTTTCTCATAAGAGAAAGGGCATCTATCCACCCTCAACAACGTAATAAGGCTCTGCTATTGCAATGAGCATATTATAATCGTAGTTTGTAATATATTATCACATCAGTTATTAAAGAGCCAGTCCCTTATTTCAAAGGCAGTAAGAAGAAAACAAGGTGGGACTAACGTAATATCGGATCAAGGGAAAAAGACAACCCTATAGTGCTTGTAGCATCATCCTTCGGATAACTATAAGCATCAGGACACCTACTCTTGAAGAATCTAGAATATTCCGTTGGCCCACATCTCCCAGAATTACACCAATACTGATCTGTCTTGAACACTGTGCATGGGTTGTTACAGCCTCCTGGAGCTTTTAACTCGTTAGGGCACTGTCTGTTAATATTGCCGGTGCAACGAATGCCACTTGTGCACCCATTAGAGGTTGGGCTGAAGTCCATGGGAACGTTGAAGCCATCGATGAGTGAAATGTCGAAAAAGTCCAGGTTCATGTATTGGTTAAGGGCAAATTCTGTGAGGGTATTTGGGGGTGTTCCATAGGCTTTGCATTGAAGCAAGCCTCCGCAGTCACCTGTTTGGCAGCGTCCACGTCCTGTGCGTCAAAGTTGCAGTTAGTTCGAGCCCATATGCAAGCCTCTTTGGTGCCTGCAGCCACGTCAATGGTCCACGTGCCACCGGTGTTTAGCCGGCGACCACCACTGACTGGTACTGCGGCAACCCACACTGTGTAGGGGCATTTGATTGTGACAACGAATCTAGCGGCTTGGGTGAGATTGAAGGTGAGAGCCAGAATGAGAGGGAACACAAGGAGGCTTTTGAGGAGTCCCTTCATTTTTGTGTTTAAAGCTTTGTGGTTATAAAAAAGTCACGAGGATGGGTGTATATATATTTATAGGGTTCAAGCCATAGTGTAGTACACAAATTGGCTGTGAAAATTCAACCATATATAAATATGCATTGAATGAAGAACTATAGTGGGCCAGTCGCCGTTTAGTTAGGATGTCGGCATATATTATCATAGATAGTTTGAAAAATTTATGAGGATTTTAACATTTAGTTATAGAACAAATGAGTAATGAATTCTATCTCGAAATTTAATGATACAATAATTAACTAAATGAGTTGGATTTGATCATTACTCCTCTATTTTATAAGATATTTCTTAGAAGGCACTTTTTATTACTTTTATAAAACATTTTGACAATTTTAATTACTCCATCTAATCAAATGCGAGCCCCTTTTGGTCCACATCCCCATTTTGACAATATAAATAAGAATTGAATGAAGAGCTATAGAGTGGGCCAGTCGCTGTTTAGTTAGGATGGCCGCATATATTATCATAGATAGTTTGAAAAATTTATGAGCTTGTATAATATGAGGATTTTAACATTTTGTTATAGGACAACAAATGAATAATGAATTCTATCTTGAAAATTTAATGATATAATAATTAACTAAGTGAGTTGGACTTGATTATTTCTCCTCTATTTTAAAAGTGTTATAAAAATAAAAGAGATGAGAGTAGAAGGAGAAAATGGTAGAAGAAGAGAGATTGAGAGAGATGAACTAGACAAGAGAGAATTGGGGAGGAAGGAGATAGTGATTCTTATTCATATGTGCCTTTAAATTGATATTACAAAGTCTCTATTTAGAGGCATACATCCTGAACAATAAGTTACACAAAATGAATTCCCATAAGTACATAATAAGTAACCATTTCATAAAATCATCTAAAAGCTATTCATGATAGAAGTTTTTATGAATGGGATATGGAAGGCCAAGGTTCATGGACATTCACACATATAATATTCACAGCACTCGCCCTTGGATGTCCATGAACAAATATTGTGCCTCACTAAAACCTTACTATGAAAACCACAGTAGAACAAGAACCTAGTGAAGGAAAAATAGTACACAATATGTATTGAAGCTGCTTCGTTAAAAACCTTACCAGGAAAACCCTGTCGGACAAAAGCTTGGTTAAGGAAGAGTACAGCATAATCTTTACTCCCCCTGATAACATTATATTTACTCCTCCGATGATAATATCACTTACTGATGACAATATTGGTCATTATTAAAACACATTTCTTAAATGCAAATGTCATCAATGATTTTTCATATAGTTAATCTTATTTACATCTAAATGCATTGTCATTAAATTATATACCGAAATGTATCTCTCGATCATATCTTTTAGATATGTCGAATAAATGTTCCCATTTACCATATCTTTCGGATATGTTGATTTATTCTATATATTTTTCAGTCAATTATATATTAATCCAAATTCTTCAATTCACACAAAATTGAATGCTTTTCTTAGACAAGTTTCTGGCATTACATATCCTTCAAGCATTCCAACGCACATTGCATTGTTCATTGAGCCATATACATAAGCTTTAACAATATCCAATAGACGCATATTTTTCATATATTCTGCCATATCATTTATTTTGTATCCACCACAAAATAATATACATTATATCTCATCATAATCATCCTACCATTGTGAAAACTTGCATTTTCACATAAATGTTCATATGTCTCATAACATCTTTACAATTCATTGGACTACTAGTCCATAATTCACATATCGAAATGATGCAATCATATTTTGTATTGCATTTTTTCTTTTTCCTTTTCTGTTGGCCAATTACCATTTTGTCAACCTTTTATGAAAAATTCATATATATATATATACGATCCTCATTTGATCACATGATATTATAATTAAAATCGTTGTCGACAACTTTATCTTTTTTCGGTTCCATTTTTCTCATTATGACCTAACTCATCAAAATCTCAATATTACTTTTCAGTTACCTGAACCTTGAGGTTTTATAACTAGTTATGTCTTGGCCTCTTCTAGAGTACCATCATTCTCAATATGATCATCTTAATAATATGCTCCTCCTTATCCAAAGTATATTTGAAACCGATTGTTTATCATGCTTTAGGCATGTGTCATTTTCATTTAAACTAATTGGGGAATTTTTAGCTAGAATATGAGAATTAGTAATTCTCATTTAGGTCAGTAACTAGATCTAGCAGATACTTTTACAATATCTCATGAATGCAATATTCGATGAACTTCTGGTTCATACTATTTTATTTGAGGATCTATATTTGACAGTAATAATGCATTCAATATGTTTTCGTTTCCAGCCATTTAATTTCTTCCCCTGGAAAAGCGTTTTCAAATGATAATCAACTAACAATACAGTACAAGCCTCATAAACCCATTTTCTCTTTTAGAAACATAATTTGTTTCATTTAGAGACAAATAAGGAGGAGAATCTTGCCCAACATTTATCTCAACTTTCCATCTATGTGATTATTGTGGATCAATAAACATTGAATATTCAGACATTTAAAATTGAAAATATCTAGCTCCTGACCAAAATCCAATTTCACGGGGAGAATTTTGTTGGCTTAATATGTATAAGTGATGCAATATATCAAGTCAAATACACCAACATTGAAATAATAATCTTGTTCTCATCATAAGCATTGATCAAGCTATATATGGAGGCTTTAATAAATTCTTATGGATCATATAATCTAGAAATCATGCACTCATAAACATAATGATTTGTTCAAAAAATCTTGCAAACTTCAGGCTGCAAGCTACCACTAACCACACATGTAACCATATCATAGACGCATCTATCAAACTTATTAAATACTTGTATGGTTTACATGTTATTTGAATGGGCCCATATGAGTGCAATATATTTTCAAAAATACAGAGATCCATCTTAAATCATAACCAATTATCTTCTCATGATCCATATTCTATTGAGAACAAACATCACATGATACCTTTGAACTATATATAATGCGATGGCTATTCATGAAGAATCTTCTAATTCTTTAATAGATGTCAATACATCATCTTTAACATTATATTGTATCATATATATGACTCAGATGATTAAACAAGTCAAGCCAACAATAAATTTTCTAAATCACTAAACCTCTAGTATGCCATAACAACTTTTCAATTTTCATAACATATTGATTTAGAATTTCCATATGACATTTAACATGACATCCAATTTGGGAGGTCTGACACCCATATTGGGAGATCAAAAGACTTGAGAATCTCCCCCTCATAAATGGAAATATGTACAAAATTAGCTCACACTTGTATTATAATGATCTCCCCTCAAGTGTGAATCATACTTTTCTTATTTAATGTGTTTTACTTGAAAGTCTTTGTGCTTCATAACTCCCATACAATTTTGGATTTTAATCCAATTGGGATATCAACTTTAGACTTTTAAGTGAAAAAACTCTAATATAGATTTATGGGCCATACTTTTCGTCATCAATTTTTTTGCCCATAAATTAAAAATTTATATTGGTTCTTCATGAACTAAACTAGTTCTTCATTAATTATATCAATTCTATAACATATAGTTCTTTAGGTACTATATTAATTTTGTGGCATGTATTTCTTCAGGAACTAATATATATTGTTATATAACAATATAAATTCCATGGTTATTGTTGGTTTCATAACCAATCAATTTAACCTTTTCCAATGGATTGATATATATCTTTCTATATGACTTCAGGTCATATTGCAATATTTCTCATAATTTTGATGCCATTAGAAGGCTCAACTTTCAATCGTCAACATATCCAATAATATGATCATGACCATTATCTTTTTGTCCTTCAATAGTACATCATCACTTCCTTCAAGCATTGGTCTTCTGGACCAAAGATAAAATCTTTAAATGCTAATAAACTTTGATGTTTGAACATTAAGCCTCTAGGGCTTTTGGTATTTGTAGCAATTTGATTTTTTCATGCCATTTACTTGCCTCCATAATTTTCTTTTGTAAAAGAACCATTATAATAGTGGTGTGACTTTAGGTTATTCAATCACAATTACAGAACTATCTTGGTTGTTGGCCATCAAATTAAAATAATACTATAATGAAATAAATTCAATAAATAAAAATTTGCAATTGAATATACACAATAATATAAATATATTGTATAATTATATATAATAATATAAATTAAATATAGAGGGAGCATATATCAATAATATAAACAAATATAAATGAAGCAATAAATAAGTATAGATGATAAACAATAAAAACAATAATAATAAATAATATAAATAAAGTTAAGAATAAAATAAAACACACACACACATATATATTAGCAATAGAATTGTGAGTATAATAATAAGGACATAATATGAGGAAACAAAATGACAATAAATAATAAATAAAAAGATAAATAGCAACTGACTGAAAGTAAAATATAAGCAAAACGTAAGTTATAATAAGAACAACAAATTTAGAATAGTAAATAAATAACTTAAAATAAATAAAAAACATAATGTTATAGGAAATTAAAAGATAACATAAATAAATTAAATACAAATAAAATGAAACAACTTAATATATAAATGTAAATAATGATAGAATTAAAATAGCAAAATATAAATATCGAATAAATAAATGAAGTGTGAATAAATAACATAATATAACAACATGAAATAAACATCCATAAAGGGGGATGACAATATGTATATATAGGGAGGTAGGGAAATATATATATATATATATATATATATAAATAAATGTGCATATAAATAAATATGCAATAAATATTAAATAAATATGGCATATGTATGTATGTGTGCATGAGCAATAAAAAAATAATAATATATAGATGTAATAATATAAATAAATAGCACAATATAAATAACAGAATATAACATAAAATAAAATAGCTAAATACAAATGCTAAATAAGTAAATAAACAAATAAAATATAAATATAATATAACGACATAAAATATAAATAACCACATAATATAATATAAATAAAAAAATTTGTGAATATATTAAAATGAAGTAA
>JANTPZ010146500.1:0-11114 GCA_025593235.1 Vachellia pachyceras
TTCTATTTCATTTAAGTGTAATCTGTTTTACCGGGTCCATGAAGAATGTCTCTCATCTGTCACCGACGACCACCTTCATTCTTCTAATATCTAATCTAATATGCTGTTTTTAATTAATTTTATACCTGTTTATTTTATATTTTACCTACATTAATTTTTTATTATCTAATTATTATTATTTAATCATTAAGATAAGAAGTAGACTCTATAAAATTTCGGCACGTTTTCTTTTATTTTGCAGAAAAGAAATAATAATACAAGCAAAACCGAAAGAGAATGAGAAATAAAATTAGAAAGAGGGAGGGAGTTTGAGAAATAGGGTAAATTTTTTTTATTTAAAGGGTCAGGCACTAATGATCTAAAGTTATAACTACGGAATCGATGACCTCCCACTTGAGAAATATCATACCACTAGACTACAAAACCTTAGGTGAAATAGGGTAAATTCTTAGAATGCCTGAGAGCGAGGGTCGAGACGGAGGAATGGCATAATGAGAAGCTCGTTCTTCAGGAGACGTGTTCCTTATATTTTTTTTATTGAAGTATTTTAGTAATTAGTTTTCACTGTAGCGTTTTGGTATTTTTCTTTCACTGTTTATGAGGTCTAAGTGATAGAAAGTGAACTGCAAAATAAATATTTGACTTCTAAAAGGTTAAAAGCCTTTAAATGTTTCTTCAAGAAATGAAGGGAGAAGGAGCAAGTGCTAAAAGAAAAGTAATTTGCACAATTGTGTTTTTTGTTTCTCATTTTGGAAGTATTATACAACTTTCAAATTTCCAAATTCATTGAAGATGGGATTAAGCTTCTCATGGGTTCTTCCCCACAATTTGGCTTGCCACAACTGCAACATGCTATAGTTTACATTCAAAGAGGATTGTAAATAAACAAGTTTCATCCAATATTTACAAATCAGTCATGACATTGAATGTTTTCAGAAAGAAAATAAACTAGTATATTTTTTTTTTCTTCCCTAACTGATTTTCTTAGTACAATAGACTAAAATCAAGATAAGTTGAGCTTTAGCGTGCTCAAAATTATTCATTTAAAACAAACCTATACTGATATGGGAACCATCAAGTAAAACTAGATCTTGTATGAAACATACTTTACAAGACCAAAAGGACCATCAAATCACAACAAAACTACTGTCGGTATTAAGGCATTTGGCTCAATATAGCAGCATGGTATTGACAGGATCATGCTTTATAATACCGGAGATAGCCCGGGTTCAAAATGTTTTCAAGAGATTTCGAGCTGACGATACAGTTGGAATTCTTGTTGCTTAAAGTACCTTCGATCTTCGTCGTCCACGAGAACAAGATTCAGAAAATATTTCACACTGAACTTGTTGTTTATGTTGCGGTAGGTAGGTGTCGGCTCGTACGGACTGAGGAACAACCTGATGGGAATTGATTCTCCTGTAAAAAGAAATATCCTCAGAAGCATTCCTCAGGTTAAAATGAGAAATAAAGTTTAAACAAACAGATTATTATACTAAGGATCAGATGATCAATGGTATACATACATACATATGTATATATATTATATGTATATACATTCACACTATATATGTTATTTCTTCTATTATCAGTATTACAGCTGGTGGTGCAGAAGAGCTGCTCAAACTTGGCTTGCTTTGTCAAACAAGCTTGTGTTCGATTTGTATAAATGCATATAAGATTATACATATATGACTTATGTGAGCAGTGAGTTTTCGTAATATTTAGGAAAAATCTATACTTCATACTATCAATATCCATGTAAAATTTAAGATCTACAGAAAACCACATTATTTACAAGTCTAGTTTAGGGTGATTCAGTTTTCAAATTTTGTACACGACATGATGCTCCACCTAGTTTATACAAAATATATAAAATTATATATAATATTGGAATGCTTATACTACTTTTATTTTTAAATAAGATAAGCATCAAATTTTCAAGATTAGATTAAATGTTTCATGTTATTGAGCTAAATAAATTTGTTACACAAGCCAAACTTGAACTTAACTCCAACACCTTGATTCATTTCCAGCCCTTTACAAGCACCGGTGGCCCTCTAAACTTCTCGACATATTTTCAGAACTTTCATAATTAAGGATCAGGAATTTAATCCTTGTCGTCCTAATTTCTTCAGAAAACGAAGGTTCACAATAAGCTTACAAGCAAGTGCCTTGTCCATGTATGCAAATTCGTAAGTAATGGTGGAGACATATCATCCAAGGCTCATGTTCTTCATGACAAGATCGTGCATATCAACACAATACGAATATTCCTATTTTTAAATGGAAAAACGACTGAGTATATATATGCATACCTCGGACAGGAGCACCATCCATCAATTCAAATTTTGCAAGGGTCTCAGTTTCCACATAAGTATTAGTCCCTGATCCAGTTGACTCTCTACGCCTTATCTCAAGCTCCATGTTTTTTATTTTGATTCTCACCAGGAGAAAATATATTTTGCCAATGATGACGTCCTTTAGATGGTACCTGTCATTTTTTGAATAGCAAAAAATAGGAGTCACCTTAATTTAGCATCCTGAAAGCAATGAAACTTGCTATTTATAATGAGTTGATTAATTCTTACTTGCTTTTGCTGTATTCAAACTCCATGTGCAAGCAATCTTCAATTCCTACTTCCATCTGAATGAAACATCAAAACGAAGAAAAAGAAAGACAAGATTAAGAGTTGCACTTTTCTTGTAGAGGATATAAAATATATTAACTAGTGCTTTAATTATAACTTAGAAAAACACAAAGTCGCAGCACTGTCCACAAATTCCCTTCTAGGAAAGGTACAAAGAAAATGGAAATTGGTCCAAGTGGATTTGTGTGTGTGTGTGTGTGTGTGTTAGAATAGCATTGACAGATCATTCCGAGAAAGCAGCCAAACATTATTTATGATGCATTCTCAAAAGGTTATCATGCAAAGGGATGGACATGTTTTGGACAGTGGGGCCTAACAGATAAGGTTGCTACTAATTTCAAGAAATTCTAAGGCAAGCAAAATACATTCAGCCAAATTGAAAATGCCACTTCAAGAAGTTGCAGGACATGGGCCAAAAATCTTTCCATTTTACTGTTTTCTTTTTTCTGGCCAGATTCCTAGTTTGCTGTTAATTTTAAGCTTAAGTAAAAATCCCACAATGTCAAATGCGTATAGAATTTCGATACTAAAGATATACATGAATAGATAATTTTATTATCCTAACCTTAATGCTATTATTGATTGCTGGAGGTGGACTATAGTTGCGAACCTGATGAAGAATCAAAGTAAAAGGGGGGTTACTTGGCATATGCATTTTCTGCAATAATCTGAAAACATAATATGGAAAAATAAATGTTGATGGGTACCTAAGTGGGATGGGGAACCCTACCCCAAAAGCTAGCTATTGAGGTGGGAAAATCAACCCACTTAAATACCCCATTGAGCATCACATTTTACTCAATGTGGGACTTGGTATCCCATACTACCAAGTCTCCATCAATTGGCCCCCCATGGAAAGCCGACGTCTCGGCGGCTGCACTCCACGGCACTTCACTCGGCCTCCTGCCGGTCAGAACCCTCCGTGGGTAGCCCTCTCAGAAGAGGTCGTAAGCCTGACTCTGATACCAATTGATGGGTACCTAAGTGGGATGGGGAACCCTACCCCAAAAGCTAGCTATTGAGGTGGGAGAATCAACCCACTTAAATACCCCATTGAGCATCCCATTTTACTCAATGTGGGACTTGGTATCCCATACTACCAAGTCTCCATCAAATGTCAATGGCTCTGTTTGGATAGCCCGTTGGAAGAACGGACACAGATTCCGAGGTAAATATGTGAGAGGAGTTTTGTCTCGATAAGCGCAGGAATGACTTTTGGTTGCCCAAACGGGCTAACCAAACAGAGCAAATAACAATTACTCCAACAGCAAAATCTAAAAACTTGTCACAGCCGGATGAAGCAAGATGCAGAACATTAGCATTATACAAGGCCAATAAAGATGATGAAAATGGAGGAAGTACACGAATAATTAAATCATGAGAGAAGATTGTGGTACCAAGTTATCATAAAGTGCTGTTGTTTTTCTGTGACAATTAGATTTCAGGGCCATGCATTGCGAAAAGCTTAGGGAGCAAACCAGTGTTATGGCTTGTAAATAAAGCAGTTTACTAAACAAGTTATTAATATATAAATATAGAAGATTGAAATAACCACTATGAACATGACAAATAATGACAAGCAAAGCAATGAAATTCATGAGAATAAATGAGACAAATATATAGGAGAGACTCTGCCAATCCTGATCATAAAGTAAAATTCTTCGGTACATACAAGCACAAAACTACTTACCACAAAATCCTGGTACTCCACAATGTTGCTGACAAAATTTCGACTAATTGTAACCTTCAAAACATACCTGCATGTTTTGCCAAAGAAAAAAACTAACGGTTCATTTCTCTGGCATCTTTGTCCCTTTAACCTCTGATTGGTTTATTATTAAACTGTAATATGACAACTTCTTGAAACCCCTTACCCCTGATGCATTAGAGACATTAAGATTGTCTCTTCCAATTATTTTTTTTTTGGCAAGACAAGGAAAAGAAGCCCAAATAATAGGCTACATGTTTAGTCAATTATTTACAGAAAAGTTGATGAGCAAAGAATAACGAATTTTTATAAACTATGATTTTGTAGCTGATGATCCAAGCCTTAGTTTAATTTATGATTTATGACCAACTCTATTATTCTATAAACATCCAGCTCAGGCCCCCCCATAGTGTGGAATATTTTATCTAATATGAGAACAAAAGGTTCAATGAATGGGCCTTCTGTACTGTCATAACACCTAAAAGAGAGGTGAAATTAGCTGTGTCAACTGATTGTAAAAATGTATAACCAAATTACAAAGACCCAGAAATTAGTCACGAAATTAAATCTTTCTTAATGGCTTGAGCAGTCCCGTGAAGTGGTTCTTTTAACATGTTATCATAGTTTAATTCATCAAGTAATCAGGAGTATGAACCTTGCTAGTTTCTGTCAAAATATAAGGGAAAATATTGCTTCACTTCCTCTAATTTCTGACTGCCATAAGATAAACCTATTGAGTAGAATCGTGTTTGTGTTATTTTCTGACAAGAATACGAAGTTACAACACCATGAAGAATATAAGGAGAAAATGGGAGAATGAGATTTACAAGAAATTCATCATTACCAAAGTTGGATAAGTATCATACCTAAGCCTTATGTTGACTCCATTGTATGATTCATATGGCATCTCAACGGTAGAGAACTCAAAAGGATATGTTTTCCCTTCATATAAATCCCCAGGAACTTCAAGCTCACGCACTGCAATTAAAGATTGTGCGGAATATTAATGCCAATTTTAAACAGTGAAAGATGCAAAGGATAATGTTGTCGGTCCCTTGCAGATGGGTACAGGAGATATGAGAAGCAAAGCAACCAAACATTTAATGTATGCAAGTCTACTATGAAGAGGGAAGAAGGAAAAGATCTAAGCCATAAAAGCATCAACGTACCAAGTGATGTAAAATCATAAAAGTTGCCTCTGTCAAAATACAACTCTGCAAGTGAGAGAAATGGCGCATTATAATAAATAAAAACAATTAGAAAGTACTGAGGTAAAGTCTATGTTATAGGCTAACGTCAAGGAAGGATTCCATAATACCAAAAAAAAAACTCCAATACAAAAGATAAATTCAGAAAATTAAATTTAAGAATTAAACATTTTGAAAGTACTATTTTATGTAGTCCAACCACAAATTCAGATTACAACCCTAAAGATTTACGTCAAGCCTAAACAACTGACTATAATTCATCAAATTTAAAAACAATGTCCTCCATCAGAGAAGTAAAAGGAAGCACACCTATTTGACCAAGGAGCTCAATTTTAACACCATTATGTTCCACCTTCTTCCCATACAAAGGTTCTACAATAACCTGTAGCCAAAATCTAATCAGATGTGTTCCACTTGCCACATTCACCCAAATAAATTCCACTTAGCACTAAATATGGGTGGGGAAAAAATTGCTGAGAATGGCATGCAAGGTACCTCTCCAACTATATTCTCCTGACTGTGAAAGAGAGGAACCATGACTGACTGGCCATTTTCCTTCTTAAGAGGAACCTAAAAAATCAGAATAGTGAGAAAAGGAAAATTAGAATGTGAATATCTTAAAGTTTTTGAACAAAATTGAAAGATATTTAATCTTTCCCTACAGTGTGGAAGCCAAAAGCACTCATCTCTTAGTAGAAATAAGAGAAAAGAAAGAAACATATGCAACAAAAAAAATTTGAAAAGAAAAAGTATTTTTATCACATTGGGTTACCAGCTGACTTTGGCAAGCCATTCCAGCTTCCAAGCTGTACAATTAAGCAGGGTTCAAATATCTTATCATGTCAATTAGGCAATAGGCGATTTGATTATTTTCTTGTGATGTTTGATCACAGCAGGGCTTCTTACAGGCACTCGCAAGGATTTGGAGGCATAAGGAACTTGAAGTTACACTACAAGGCAATCGGCCTAGTGACGCAGGAAGGGGACGGGGAAGGGGAGGAGGGATAGGAAGAGAGGAGAAAGAGAGAGAATAGAGGAGGGAGATACCAGATGAGAAGAGAACTAGACCTCAATTTAACTCTAGAAGTTAATAACAGAACATTTTAGAAATTTAAAATTAAATGCAAATGATAAAAATGATCATTAATCAACGTTAAATCTAAATATTCCCCTTGTAACGATAGATACGCAAACATACGAAAATTCTTATCAACCATTATTCCATATCCCATCACTTAACTATTTGTGACATGTCTCTGGAGGTTCGCCGAAGAGCAAGGACTTAAATTTATCCATCAATTGATAGAAAATACCAATACCTTCTTGCGAGTTCCTCCATCAGCCAATGTGATTGAGATTTTACACGGCGGCTTGAAAGCCCCAGTTAGGAAATTCTGATCAAACAAACAATCAAGTCGATAATATATCTAGATAAATCATCAAAATAAAACAACCCAATCACATTCACTTCCTTCAAGAACTCACCATGTCTTTCCTGTTAAGCTCTGTATCAATAGCACCTTGTCAAGCATAAAGCACTAAAGGAGACAGACCCAAAAATGGAGGACAAATCTCACTTTCTATGAAGTTTGAGTTTCCTATGGATGACTGAACTCAGCCCAGGTGGAGAAGAGAGAAATCGGTCACCTCGAGGAGAGAAATCACATCGAAAAGGGCATAGAAAATGCGGGAACGAGGCGCTCTGATTTGTTTTTGGATTATATAAAATTGATCTGGAAGTAATGTGAGAAATCAGACCATAAGACACAACCAGCCTCGAAGCTCGAGTTTGAAGTTTTTCTCCCCAAACTGTCAAAGCGGAACGAACCCAGACAAAACGCGCGATATACGTACACATGTGTGTATATATATATCCATACGTAATAGTATTATATATATATAAGAAGTGATAATATTTTTAAATTATCAATAATACTACTTATTTTACATTTATACTAGTACATGACTGCACGAGGATTCACATTCTCCATCCCTAGATACAGTTAGCTTTATATATATATATATATCAAGTAGTTTAGCATTTCACTCTATTAAAAAAGAGTTGAGAATTTCGTACTAATTAAAAAAAATCTTTACAAAAAATCGTTTTATTTTATTTTTTTTTGAATCAATTCTACATCTTTACCATGTATCTAAACAACCAATAAATCCAATTCACAGGACTCTTACCCACAATGAAGGGTAACACATTACCCATTAGTAATTATTGCAACTACGTATCCGGGACACGAACACAAGACGATGGGTTCAATTGGAGCAATCATGGAAGACGGCAGTTGATCCAAGCCCTTGATAGTATTTATCTTTAATTAGCACTGGTAAAACGGTCGCGGGCTGAGGCTGGTTAGGCGGCCCGTCAAAAATGGGCCAAACGGGCTCAGGTTAAGGTGGGCTAGCCCGTCAACCCGTGGGCCAGCCTGTTTTTTATTTTGTTTAAAAAACCTTTTATATTTTTTAGTAGGAAGAAGATAAAATTTCAATAGCTTCAAATATTATTTTAAACCTTATTATTTCATCTTAAATACATATTTACTTGGATATTGTTGATTATGTATTATGTTTTTGTATTTTAAAACATTGTTGATTATATTTTTCATAGATGTATTGTATTTTTCTTTCAAAAAAATCAAATGGGCTTGATAAATTTTATGTAAAAAAGTTTTTATTTTTTTAAAAAAATTCAAAAAAATAAAAAATAATTTTTTTAAAAAAAAAAGAAAAAAGTGGCGGGCTGACGGATCGGGCCCGGGCTGCCAATTTGGCAGCCCGTTAAATGTCGGACTACACAGCCTCGGGTTGAAACAGGCCAGCCCGTTTCCCAGCTCTATCTTTAATTCTTTACCCCCACTCTTAATAAATGATCTATTTAAAAAATATATATATATGTGCCTATTTAATTAGTGGCAAACAGCACCCAAAAAAATTAGTGGCAAATTGGGAAAGGACAAAAAATTCAGACAAAAACAGACGAATGTTTTTTGACAACTGCCTACTGTATTTTATTGTACTACTTTTATAATATAATAGAACTAATTAAATTAATTATTATATGTATAATTAATTCAAAAAAATAGTAATATTGCCTCTAATATTCATCTAAATACTATATAAAAAAAATTAACAAGTTATATTTGTGTGTGTGTGTGTGTGTATTTTTTTTCACTCTTTTTTTCTTTTTTTTTGGGGGGTGGTCGCCCACAATTATACATACCCTAAGCTCACACAAGCACACTACAAAACTACGAGAGATGTACCCGCCAAGCATAGAAGAGGTAACCTCTCTTGAGAGGAAGTTGCATGGTGCCAGTAGACAATTGACAAAGGGCAACGTTGTTATAATTCATACATCACAAAATCACTTAAAATAAATTCATTCACTTGCAAGCTTGACTTGAGTCTGCTCTTCACAAAATAGGTGTTAGGCCAAACCCATATTTAAACTTTACAAGTTACAACCAAGAGATCCAATGTTCATGATTTTTTCCCAATGTAATCCATCACGTGAGTCTGAAGATTATGGTAAGTAAAATTGCCAGTCCCTTGCCATCAAATATGTCCTTGTGCATTATCATGTAAAATATACATTTCTTTTTCCTCCATTGAATAAATTTACATGATTGCAGTGAGAAGGAATTTGATATTCTATCAAAGCACTAAGTTAGGGTTCCATTCCATATACAAAGATCAAATTTTACAATTAAGAAGAGTAACCATCCACTTAGTGCTTAATTCTTCCACAATAAATGCTGGTGACAATTGCGAGGGGCATAATCCATCACTTGAACCAGTAAACTCCCCCCTTTTTCTTTTTCAAGCCTAGCTTGCCTCTATAACAAAAAAGAAAAATGCTGGTGACAAGATTGACACTCACATTGTGTTCCCTTTCCATTAAGACTCATCGGCACCAGTTCTTATCTGCAAATTTGGATCACTTCCTAGTCTTGGGTTTGAAAATGTTTGCCCTGTAGTACTTGAGTTCCTCAATGCTTTCTCTGACGTCATCCATGGCTCTATGTTTGCTTTCCTTTGTAGGTGCTTTCCTCCGATCTGCATATAAATGATATGCCTTTAGAATAGCTTACAAGCAAAGGGCAGCCAGTACATAAGTTTACCCCCTCATGTGCAGAGGCTATTTCTCGGATTTAAACCCATAACCTTCAAGTCATATAGCAAAAATCTTACCATTACTCCAAGGCGCACAGTCCTAGAATAGCCTACAAGCAAGCATATCAAAATACAGGAGCAAAAAAAATCCTTCTGATGTGCAATTCCTTAACTTCAAGTTTCTTGTGATAAAAGTAGAGCATTTTAAACGCTTCGGTGTTAAATTT
Source organism: Vachellia pachyceras (assembly GCA_025593235.1). Classification (NCBI taxonomy): domain Eukaryota; kingdom Viridiplantae; phylum Streptophyta; class Magnoliopsida; order Fabales; family Fabaceae; genus Vachellia; species Vachellia pachyceras. The sequence goes on from JANTPZ010146500.1 coordinate 9,920, forward strand.
AGGTTGAACAAAACGACTCTAATTGCATGACAAAAACTAAAAGGAAAAAATAACCATATTTGTAGAATAGATCAGTCTAGCAAATAATGTAGACACAAATACTTGAGCTGTAGTACATAAGGTTACCCCCCCCCCCAATGTGCAGAGCCTATTTCTGGGATCTGAATCCATGACCTCCAAGTCACATGGCAACAACCTTACCATTACTCCAAGGCTCAATGTCCTAGAATAGCCTACATACAAGTATATCAAAATACCAACAACAAAAAAATCCTTCTGATCCATAATTCCTTAACTTCAAGATTCATGTGATAGAAGTAGAGCATTTTAAATTTAGGTTGAACAAAATGACTCTAATTGCATGACAAGAAAAAAAAAACCATAATCTAGTAAATTATGTAGTCACAAATACCGTAGCTCTTGACAATTTTGGCAGGAGAATGAATTAGAAGTTTGACCAGAGTTACCAGCTATTACCCAAAACAAAAAATCATTACTGACAATAATTATATAAATCCTCACCCTTGGGGTACCAGCGAAGGCAGAGTGCTTTAACACTACTAACATCAACAAGCACATGGGAGAAGAGAGCAGCTAATTCTGGCATATATTTCTGCACAAGTAGATCAGGTTAACACAGTAGACACTAGAAACAACAGTAAAAGAAAAGAACAATAAGATGAAATGGAAGCTGACTAACAACTTTTTATTACAACCACATTACACCATTACACTAAAAGAATCATGACCGAGTTGGAGGCAAAAGTTCAATAAGCCATTTCGTATGTCAAAATGTGTGGGATATGGGGAAGTACTATACATGGCAGTGCTAGAGATAATCTTGGGATCATAGGACTGAAGCCAGTGATCCAAACACTGAATAACTTATTCCCCAATCCCCAGTAAAAATGCATGATTTTTCAACACAGAATAAAACTATAAATACTAATTATTATAATTATAAATTATCAAAAGCCAGTAATATATTAAAAAATTTAACATGAACCAAAACAATTACCATACAATCTACTTTAAAAATGTCAGAAACAGAATACCTTTAGAAACAGAAGATCCACATATATTGAATTTCCTGCTAGATGAGGTGTATATGAACCAACATTTCTTTTCACAAATTCAATAACCTGTAACATTCCAAGCAGAAATTTACATATTCCAAGTGTAAAACATCAAGTGG
>JANTPZ010146501.1:0-12418 GCA_025593235.1 Vachellia pachyceras
AATATTTCTCTACCGCCTTCCCAAACAAGTCCATTATTTATTATTATTTCTAACTTAACGCTACGTACTTCAGAAGTGTTGGATAAGTATATAAATACTATTATCAAATATAATTTACTTAGTTGCTTTGTTTACATCTTCTCACAAATTCGGAAAAATAAATAGGAGTTTTTTTTGTGGGGCTCAATTATGATTTGCTTGACATTTGGAGAAGTTTCCAGGACTGCAACAAGTTGAATTGATAAAAAAATATAAATACAGTTAAGGTATGAATTTATTCCCAAAGTTTTCGGTTAACAACAAATTTAATTTGATCCAAAATTTTTTAGGTTAAATGTTGTTATAAAAATTTCAAAATATAGTAATGTTGCATATTCGATAAAAATAATTTTAAATGTTAACATTTTTAATGTTAAGGAATAACTTACTCTATTTTAACACTTTTGTAACAATTTAAAGCTCAAAAAAATTTGGGGGCAACATTATTGCACCTTAACCAATATAAAAATTTTAAAAACTGATTACTCGGAAATGTGAAACAAGCTTTGTTTCATTATTTTGTCCTTACCTCCGATTCCGAAGCTTTGGATTCTATTTCTGGTGCAGCGTACTTATGTCAAAGGTTACCTGTGGTACCTGTCTTATGACACAACACACACACTACTAATGTAATTTAGTTTGTAGATATAGTAATTCCTGATATTATACATATTCTCTTAATATTTAATTTCAAATAATGCTAAAATGTCTACAGATTCGAGTAAATAAAAATGTATATGAATTATATGTGGGAAGAAAGGAATGGAAGAATCACATGGAACTCAAGATCAATAATCCTATTGATTGATATTTTACAGTGTAAAAGTACGCAGCTACAAAAAGAGCTCTTCACGTCCGTCAAATAACTACCCTTTAATGTTGGTTTTAAAAGGGATGTGTGAAGCATCAACTTTGTTTTGTCCACCTTTTAGATAATAAATGATGTAAAACACAATTTTTTAAATTGGTTATTTATAATAAATAACCAATGTAGGAGCTAAACAGTGAAGGGGAAAAAAATCAAACAGATTTGCATCTCATAAAAGTTGAGAAGAGAAAGGTGAAAACAAATCAAAACAAGTTTGACAACGCAGAAAAGAGAAATGATGGAGCACTGGTTCTATCGTACCTAGATTTATGTCTTATCTCACCGTTGGTGAAATGAAGATCTATGTCTCATCTTCGTTAATGTAAGGAGGAAGAGAGAATTAACAAGTGAGTGTCTGAGAGAGAGAACCGAAAACTATAAAAAGAATTCATACAATCATTTTATATCTACATTCACTTGCCATTCACAAAATCAAATATCTGCCTCTCTTCTTCACTTTTGAAACCAGATATTGAACCTTGTTATCAAATAATAACCTAACGCAATATAATGGAAAACAATGAAGAAAACTTGCAATAACGTAACAATGTGGCAAAAAGTGGTGGAAACTTTTGGAAAACTTTAGGGGAAACCGGTGATGAGACAAGGGTGAAAGTTTGAGTGGGTGGAGTGAGGGGAACAATGACAGCTTGTAAGAATGAGAATTGAAATTGTCAAAATACGAGGTGTCTATATTAAAATTTAAAATGACTGGATTTTTAGCCTTGGTTATTATAAGAGCCGATGGTATAACTCAAAACATCACTTTGTGTACAAGCAATGTTTTTTCTCAACCTTTTTCATATTTTATTATGTCAAAGACTTATGACATAAGTTATTTAAATAACCAACATTAAAAATCTTTAAATAATAACAAAATATCATTGTCTTTTTTTTGCATCGGTTTATCAAATAACCAATGTTATAAGTATATTTTCGAGTACCCATAAATTGCCACATCAAGTTTGCCTAACACATGTTTTTGGAGATGTAAAAATATCTACAGACTTTTAAAATTACAGCAAACAGAAATTATTCTATTTCTCTTCTATTTTAGTTATTATTTTCTTGTTCCTGGGTGTGTTAGGTTGATTTATTAGTTGGTTATTAGGAATAGCAATAAGAGAGTAGTAGAGGGAGTTCAACATTGGATTAGATCATGAGGCATGATTTGTTGTTTTCCTAACATTGAATATGATTAGATTATGTGAGGTTTAATTGTTTAGCAATTACTGATGTTTGATTTTGATGCTTTGGGTTTGCAAATTATTGAATAGAGGATATCATGGTTAGTGAACAAAAAAGGTATAGCAATGGATTGGGATTGAATTTTTTTACATGTTTTTTGCTCTTTTGGATTGTGAAGGGAGTGAGGTTAACCTTACTTTGGACTTATTGATTGATTTTTGAGGACCTTAGGTATGACATAAGTTTGAGGGAGTCTTTTCTATGATTTCTCATTTTAGGATTAGATCTGTTTCTTTTGTTTTCATTTTGTGGGTTTATATATGTAAATATTGGTGTTTGCTTGCACTAACTGTTTTCTACATGTCTAATGGCTTTCAAAGGGAAAAACACATGCCAAATCCTCCTCCAAGTCCTCGTCCATAAAACAATTAAATCCAACTGAAGCATCAAGTTCTCAGAGCGGCCTCACTCATGCATCCCAACTAGGGTTGATTTTGAGGATGTCCAGAAGTTGATCAACTAAATGAAACCGAGGCAAGAAAGGGAGTTTTAGGAAACTTGAGACTATCAATTCTATGCCATGTCAAAGGCAGTTCATTTGGATGGATTACTAGGCTCAAGAACAGTGAGGAATGGGTTTGTCTGTAATCTCTTTGCGGATAATGCTCACTACTTCACTATGACCATTGAGTTGAGAAATGCTCGGAAGGATATAACTCTAGAAACCTTCAAACAATTATACAAGCTACCTTGAGTGACCAACTGCATGTATGACTACTACAAAAGTAACCCTGAGGAATTTCCATTCCAAGAAATTTTGGCTATACTGGATGTTGGTCAATTGGAATGGTCAAACCCATGTAACGAGGGGCAATATTATGTTGACAGAAAATTTTTAATTAATGAAATCCGAGTTTGGATATATTTTGTCTCCTGCAACATTTTTTCCTGCTGTCATTTCGATGAGATACGAAGGAAATAGCTTTCCTATTATACCTGCTCATGACTCAGCAACCGGTAAAAATTCAAAATTCCATCTTCATTGCCATTGAGCACGCTGCATAAAGCACTAGAGCTCAATTAGTGTTTCCGTACTCAATCTCAAAGCTTTATTTGAAGCTAGGAGTGCCTTAACTTGACTCAGACAAAACTTTTGCACTGCTTGCGAAGTTTCGATATGATCATCTAATTAATGAAAAATAGAGGTGCAAGTGATTTGGATCAAGAGAGCTGATCCAGGACCATTACTGATGAGGATGAACTGAAAGCAGAGCCTAGTGAAAACAAAAGATGGAAAAATGGCGCAGACTGAGCTGCGTGATATGAAAGCACTAATGATCGAAATGGCTCAACATATGTGAATGAATGTTGAAGGCTGGTTTGGGATGGGGAATATGGGGGAGCAACAACATGAGGATGAAGAATCTGAAGAGTCAGAGGGTGACATTGAAATGTTAGAGGACATAGACGAAGACTAGGGGACGAAAACCTTATTGACTTGGGTTATTTTTCTGTGTTTTTTCGTTTTAGAATTGTTGATGCATTTGATATTTTCTTTTGTTTTATATATTTGATTGATAGTTTTTGGGATTAGCTAATGACGGCTTATTTATGGATGTTAACAGCTTCGACCCTTTCTCGTCACATCAATTTTCATTACCTTTATATTTATTGGAGACCATATCTAAATCATTTAAATACATTCTCATGTTTAAAATTAGTAAATCAAGTGAAATTGTAAAACTTTTCTTACATTACTATTTATTGTCACTGTTCATTTGATAAAAATTTTGAAATTTTGATCAAATTTGAAAAATCATTAATCAATTCTAGAAAAATCAAAATCAAATTATTTAAGTTTTCAGTTGAAACTTTACAATTCTCTATAGAAAAAATATCAACCGGCTAATTTCACTTAATTAATACAGAATATTTTGTAAAGTTACACTATTTATTTAGTCATTTCTTCAATTTTTCATATTTTTCTCAGACTTTAGAAATCCATAACTTTTAATTTTGTCTACACATAAGGTGTACTATTTAACTGAAAAAATTCATAAGATTTGGATCTCATTTTCTTGTTTCCAACTTTCTTCAACTTAGGAATATATTAAGGGTTTTAGCCCCGTTTTCCATGAAAACTTATTTTTTTAAACTATATGTACATACATTTTCTTTGAACTAAATGCACAGACATCATAAAATCCAAGAGTGCTTGACATGCTCAAAATAATTATAAGGTATCCACATAATGCACATCATAGTTGAGGTTTAGCATACAATCCCAGCATTATAACTTAAACATCAATTTACATAAACTTGATCTCAAACATGTATCCTTGGTAACTTGAAGCTATTTGTCCTCTTTTAGATCTCCATCTCCTTGCCCTCATCACCTTTGTTGGAACCTTGGCCTAGAGGCTTATTGTTTAGGAAAGAATGAGCTTTCTTGGAAATCTCAATAACAAATTTTATTAACGTACAAACACATTAACATACATAATTATTACTAGTGATATAACAAGCCATGAACATAACTTCACTTTTCTACATACAATAAACTCAATCTAGCATATCGCCAATGCATAACATAAATAAGGATTGCATGTTCAAACATCACAAAGTTCAACTAGATCAAACATCATGGCAAACAATCACACAAAACAACCAATAGCAACATTAATGGGCAAGTTAGTAAATTTGCTGCCTTTAGTACTATAGTTATCTTGAGTTTTGTAGGCTCCCTTGATATTTTCAATGCCTACACAACATCATAATGCATTTCCCATTAAAAACTAACCATTGGGCTGCATGAACACATCATAAAAATTGTTGGAAATTGTGCCATAGGGGCCAACCATTGTACCTCACACATTATTTATTTTAATGTATTTTCTCTATTTAATTATCATATGTTTCGCATGTTTATTATGATAATTGCATACATGGGAAAATTATGAATATTGTCCTAAATGTCCCTGGTTGGTTATCTGTTTGGGAACAATGATAAAGTAAGACCAGTATGACTTTGATAAGGTATGGAAATATGAGTCAAAGTCATAGGCACTTGTGAGAGTACAAGGTGCTGCACCGACCCGCTATGAGAAAGCTGCAGAATTAAGTCATTAGCTTATCTCATATGTAATCACGTTACAATGCCCTTTGACCTAAGATCATCATGGATTCCTACATAAGAGTCGCTAAGTTTTGACCTAGTCAAAAGCCACCTTTGACCAGGTGATGATAAAGGTTATAATCGGGCTTAGGGGTCTTTGATGTGGAGGAAAGTGGGTGATCAAGATGGGATTTGTCCCTCACATTAGTTGAGAGATATTACTGGGCCCCTCGATGAGTGAGTCTGAGAAATGTATGACCATACTGTAACGAAAAGGGGTTTTCGTTTCTTTGATCTGAGAAAGTAATGGTTGGGAATAGGAGGATGACGTCATCCATGCCTCATCCTTGACCAAGATATCATGTGACAAAAGGGACGTGATGTGATTGCATGAAAGGTTGTGTCATGTTAATGATCCTCATATGATTTAGGTAGTCGTAATGTTTTGTTAGAGACCGCTTGCGACTTGTGGGCTAATTTTGAGTTTAGCCCACTACCAACTTTATATGGGCCTACAGGGTCACACGCAAGAACAACCCAACAAGAGCTTTAATTCTAGGGTTTATTCGAATTATATATATATGAATTCGAAATGACAATAATATTATATGTTGTATTTAATTTATCAAATAAATTAAATAACTAACATTATTATTCAGATTTAATTTATAAAGATAAATTAAATTCGTTAGCTCATTATTTGGATTAATTATATGGATATGATTTGATCAGATCAGATTAATTCAAATCAGAATTGCAAAATTCGAATTTCACCTTTTGAATTTCAAATTTTGAATTTCAAGTTTAATAAAGATTGATCTTGGATATCTTTTTGAAATTCAAATTTTAAGATTAATGAAGATTAATCTTGAATATCTTTTTGAAAATTCAAATGTCAAGATTAATAAAGATTAATCTTGAATATCCTTTTGAAAGATTCGAATTTCAATATTAATAAAGATTAATCTTGAATATCTTTTCAGATCTGAATTTGAATTTTAAAGATTAATCGCAGATTCTAGAAGCTCTCCATGAGTTCTATAAATATTTGGACTCATGAATAAGAGAGGCATTCTATTCGAATCTGACCATGAGCCATCAGAAACTTTAGAGGGAGAGTGAGATGTAAGAGGCACTAGCACGCTGCGATTGTTGGAAACTGTTCGCGTGGATACCAGTAGATGGAGGCGATCAAAGAAATGTCGGCTTCTCGTGATCGGAATTAAGAACGTAAAAGGTACGGCTCTATCTCCTTGATCTAAACGCCTTTGGCAGATCCGTATTTGGAATTAGAAAATTTTAAATTCCGCTATATGTACGTTCTAAAATCCAAAAAAAAAACTCCTCTTCCTTAACCTCCAAGTTTACCCTTTAGGATCTGACTTTCCCAATTTCACTCCTAATACTTTCAAATTCATTTTCTCACCTACACCTATAAAAATTTTCATTCTTAACACTTTGGAAGTATCAAAATCATTAAAATCCACTTCCTCCCTATTTTTCCAACACAGGCCGAGACAGACACACACAAGAGGAGGAAATAGGATTTTCATGATTTCCTTTCCATAGACTTGCTTATTCTTGCTCCTAATCAACTTTCCAATCAATATGTAACATAAAATCATCCTCCTATGAATCTCAAAATTTTTGAACATCTGCCCCATTTTTGGGTTCAAAACCCAAAAATTCAAAACAACATCAAACAATCTCAATCCAACTATCAACAAGCTCCACAATAATAGAGTTGGATTTTGGAACTTACCTCTTCCAATTTGAACTCTTGCTCACTTTATCTCTCTAGAAACTTTGGGGCTGAAACTTTGCTCTTGGAAAAAACCAAATCAATAGAAAATAAATAGATCAAATGGAGGGTAGGAACTAGAAACTTGAAGAATTATAAGATTTCATACCAAAATCACATCCTTACCTTGGATTTTGGCTAGATTTGCTCACTTTGGTCCTCCTCCTCTTCTATTTTCTTGTGCTTTTTACTCTCTCTTTTTCTTTCTCTTTGGCCAACTAAATAGCCCCTCTTGGCTTCCCTTGGAAGCTTTTATAAAACTTACTCCATGTACTAGAATCTTTCGGGGGTCCCACTTTTATTTGATAAAATAACTTTCTACCACATAATTATCAGCTTATCTTGCTTTTACTTTCTGAATACTGATAATGCCATGTGGTAGCTGTTGGAATTAGAACGTACACGCAACGGAATTTAAAATTTTTATAATCCCAAATACGGATCTGTCAAAGGCGATTAGATCGAGGAGATGAAGCCGTACCTTTTACGTTTCGAGATCGTCCCTTCCTTTGTGTCTGGGTCTCTTCAGATTCCGTAACCTTCCACGCTCTTGCTTCCGATCATGAGGAGCCGACGTTCTTTCGATCGCCTCCCTCTACCGGTATCCACGTGAATAGTCTCCAACAATGGCAGCGTTCTAGCGCCTCTTCGTTTCACTCTCTCTTTCTAGGGTTTTGTGGCTCAAGAGCGAATTCAAATTCAGAATGGGATGCCTCTACTGTTCATGAGCACTCATATTTATAAAGCTCATGGAGTGTATCGTAATCCAAGATTAATTTTTTATTAATCTTGAAAAATCCGAATTTGAATTTCAAAAAGATATTCAAGATCAATCTTATTAATCTTGAAATTTGAAATCCAAATGATATCTCAGATTAATCTTGAAATTCGAATTTCAAAAGGATATTCAAGATTAATCATTATTAATCTTTAAATTCGAATTTTAAAGATATTCAAGATTTAATCTTTATTGATCTTGAAATTTGAATTTTAAAAAGATATTCAAGATTTAATCTTTATTAATCTTGAAATTTGAATTTTGAAATTCAAAATGTGAAATTCAAATTTTGCAATCTTAATTTGGATTCAATTGATCTGATCAAATCATATTCATTTAATTAATCCAAATAATAAGCCAACGAATTTTAATTTATCTTTATAAATTAAATTAATGTTAGTTATTTAATTTATCAAATAAATTAAATATTAAACTAACACACACAAATATTATTTATATAATATTGTGCAATTTCGAATTTCAACATATAATATATATATTCAAAATTTGAATAAACCCTAGAAATAAAGCTCATGTTAGGCTGTTCTTGCGTGCGACCCTGTAGGCCCATATAAAATTGGCAGTAGACTAATTTCAACATAAGCCCACAAGTCGCAAGCGGTCTCTAGCAAGACATTACACTACCCAAATCATACGAGGATCGTTAACACGACGCAACCTTTTATGCAACCACATCACGTCCCTTTTGTCACGCGATATCTTAATCAAGGATGAGGAATGGATGACGTCATCCTTCTATTCCTGACCATTACTTTCTCGATCCCTGAGTAGTCTGATCAAAGAAACGAAAACTCCTTTTCGTTACAGTATGGCCATACATTTCTCAGACGCACTCATCGAGGGACATTGTAATATCTCTCGACTAATGTGAGGGACAAATCTCATCTTGATCACTTACATTCCTCCAAATGAAAACCCTTAAGCCCGATTATAGCATTTATCATCACCTGGTCAATGGTGACTTTTGACTAGGTCAAAGCTTAGTGACTTTCATGCAGGAATCCATGATGATCTTATGTCAAAGGGCATTGTGACGTGATCACATATGAGATAAACTAATGACTTAATCCATGCAGCTTTCTCATAGCGGGTCAGTCCAGCACCTTGTACTCTTACAAGTGCTTATGACTTTGACTCGTATCTCCATATCTCATCAAAGTCTTACTGGTCTTACCTTATCTACGTTCCCATATAGACAACCAACCAGGGACATTTAAGACAATATTCATAATTCATCTATGGATACAATTATCATAACAAACATGCAAAACGTATGATAATTAATGGAGAAAATACATTAAAATAAATAATGTCTGAAATACAATGATTGGCCCTAGGGTACAATTTCCAACAGTAGCTTCCTTGCCCCTCAAAATATTTATTTTCTCCTCTTTACTAAAGCTTACCTTTTCATTTACTTGATAATCAAGTAAAATTGCTCAGGAATTCTTTCTGGCAACTCCCTGCTCACTTGACTAGTGTGATACCATAATAAATTCCTCTTTATTTAGAGGTAGTTCTATAAATTTTCTTAACTTCAAACTCTTTTCATAAATACCCTTTTGACAGCTTCTTGTATATGCCCTTTTTCAAAGGGTTTGCTGTCTTTTTCTTTTTGTTCAAGTAAATTGCTTCTTACTTGCATCTGAAAATCAATTTTAGAAATTCACATAATTCTTAATATATTTTCCCCATATATAAAATAATTATTTGAGGCTTCTAAGTATTTTTAATAATTATATTTAGCTAAAAACTCTTAATTAGCCGAATATTAAATAATTATTGAAAATTCATTTTGATGTTATTTCTACTTCTTGCACCTCAATTATGCTTCGGGGAATTATTCTCCTTATTCTGGTGACTATGGGCAATTTCATAATATTTTGGTTAAAATTACCGAAATGCCCCTAGTTATTTGAACTTCCTCATAGTTACCATTTTGGCCTCACTTGTCTAACATGCACCTATACCGTTCTTTATTATTTCTACTTCTCAAACTGGTCCTTAACTAACCTTAAATCACTCATTTAACCTTTCATTTCTCATAATGAAAATATGGATATTACACTTCTCATGATTGTTTGTTAATATCATGTCATTTAGGGATATTGAAAGTCCTTTTTAATTAATTGATTGTTTTGAATCTTTGTGTGCATAACATTAATTGTGTAAATATATAGAAACCTTAGTTTTTTCCTCTAATGCACTTCTCTCCATGTTTTAAAATGTTCTTCAGAGCAGTGGCAGAGCCAAGACCATGTAGCAATGTGGGCAATTTTTTTATTTTCAAACAAATGACAACATGCTTGCTAGTTAACGAGTGGATCGATAGTCGCCTTAGATCCACATAAAAAATTTTAACCGAATTAATGTAGTATAGCACCAATCCAGGTCGTATTCACTTTGAGGAGCCGAAAAATGAAATGAAATCCTAGTAATTAAATGTGAGTAACTTGGATATTAACTTGAGAAATTTCTAAATAAATGTTATGAATTAAACTGAAATTAAAATATTCCTTTTTGATATTTTTAAATATAAAAACAAGTGAACAAATGAAGATAAATGAAACTCGAATAAACGATGATGGAAATCAATTCTTCAACTCAACAATGCCAGCAATCATCACTTCAATAGATATGAGAGTTAAAATAATAAATTAAGAATTATAATTAAGCTTTAATCCAACAACCGAGCCACCTCGAATTGTCACAAAATATTTTCCAAACTTTCAATTTACTAATTGCCACCAGAATAGTAAATTAGAATTAAGGATGATAAATTCACTGCTTAATTGTAACTCTTAAATCCAAAGTAGTAGAATTGAAGCTTGCAAAAGATTATTTGATCCAAGATTCTAAGCCACCTTAGAAAATCACAATATATTAACTCTAAATTCAATACAATGTGATACCACGACATTATAATTGAAATTAAAGCTATAATTAGTCCAATATCAATTGCCAAGCAATAATTCCAGTCACAATAATTTCCACAATATAATTCAACTTAAGCAATTAAGATTGTTCCAATGATCAGAAACTATCCTAAGACCTAGGAATTATTGAATAATTATTGGACAAGAAATTAAAGTAACTAAAACTCCCCTTTGAAGACTCAAGTTCATGCCATTGTTGTTGAATTGAAGAATCGTGAAGCTAGCCAAGAATTGCCACGGAAAATTCCTACAGTCCAAACGCTGTGACCATCATCTTCCAACAGTGACAGAAGCCAACGAACGATGATGAAACAGCTCTTCTGGATCAGCTGCATTTTTCTGGAACATGGATGGATGATGGCTAGGTGAATGGCTACTAGAGATTAAGCTTCATCTGGTTCTAGAATGGCTGCCAAGATGATAAATGATTACTAATGTGAAGCAGCTAGCCATGGACAGAACAATGCCTCTGGATCAGTGAGCGAGGTGAATGAAGATGATGGCTTGGTCTGCGAATGGTTCAGCTGCAGAGTTGAGGACGCATGGGTGTCTTTGTGTGTGTTCGATGGCAACTGGGTAATCAATGAAAGGGGGAAGATTTATGGATGAATAAATGGTTGAAAACCAAGTAAAGTGGCATTTTTTGTGAATGGGGAAAATGGAATGGGTGTGTGTGTCTGCGAATGGAAATGGTTGGGGAATCGAGTGATGGAAGTGGCAGTTGTGTATTTTGGAATGGAGGTGGATAAATGGAGGAATGAATTGGGGAGATGGTAGCTGCTGGATGTGTGTGCACACTGGAGGTTTATGGTGTGGAATGAATCTCCTCTGGCAGCTCAATGGGTCAGCTTCTTTCACACTAGGCCCAGCTCCCCTTAGTCCGCGTGGGTAAATAATCCTAGTGGGCTTTAATGGTGGGTTTATGAGATCCAGTAATGAGATAAATTTTGGTCCAAGGAAGTGCATCTTTGTTGTATTAAAAAAATGTCCAATTAATAGCTTCAGCTTTTACTAGATGGATCCCAGTAAAATTCTTCCAATGGTACCTTGATCCGACTAAGCTACAGATTATAAAACTTTGTCGTTGTCTAGCTTTGGAAATGGATCAAAAGTATTTGTGATTTCCAAAGATTGCATAGGGTGCAACCCTAGGGTCGTTTTCTATGGAGCTACTGTGTACCAGTAGTTACTAGCTTGTGATTACATTTGCGATGCAAATGAAAACAGTTTTTGGTTTAAAATTGCTATGTACCAAAAGCCTAAATACAAAATAAAACTTTTTTTGGTATTTTTGAATTATGTGGAAGCAGCAAAACAAGATTGGAGTGAAAAGGTTTTTGATGGTGGATTTACTCTTGAAAAAGATTAGGGAAAGTATTCGTTTTCGCACTATGTTTCGTAATCAAAACCCCAACAACTCGCTGGGTCAGGAATCTCATGTAATGAACTCCATTTAAACCCTTTTAAAACACTTTGTGTGTATACGGAAGTTGCAATGTGAAAAATTTAACTCAACACATCATTGCCTTTAAAATCAAGCACAACTAGGAAGATTAAAGAGAACAACGAAGATCTCATTAAATAAGTAGAAATGAGACTTCATTCTACCATGTCAATCACAAAACAAACTCAATACACAAATAATCCAAGTTTGGCTCGACCGAGACCAAGT
>JANTPZ010146506.1:0-11028 GCA_025593235.1 Vachellia pachyceras
TTTGTATGCTATGGCCATATGCATTTCATTGTTACATGTTGCACTTTTATGAATTCACACTTATATTGAAAGTTGTCATGCAATTTTATAATGTGTGTTAGAAAGTTTTGCTATTGGGATTTCCAAAAATCTCACCCTCCCCCACTAACCATTTTTAGGTGGAAGCTCATTCAAGGGTAAGGAGGAAATCCATGATGCTTGAAGTAAAAAAAAATGTGTACATGTATTTGAATGTAAATTATGTTGTAAACTTTACATTATGTTGTTAAGATTTGTAAAGTGGCATGTAATATAACTCATGCATGTATGATGAACTCATGATAACTAGTGTATGCATTAAATATGCCTAATTACATAGGTTAATATGGTTAAGAAGAGTTTAGAAATCAAAATGGTAATTTATGAAGTTAAGTAGGGTAAAAATTTGGCCAAGTGCTAGAAGTAAAGTTGGTCATTTACCCTACTTTGCCCTGTCGGGAAACAGGGTAAATGAACTTCAAATGAGTTGAAATTTTGTGGAAAAATATTTCACATTACAATGTTTAAAACAAGCTAAAGATCATGGAAATTGAGTTTTGTACAGAAAGTTATGACTGTCCAAAGTTGGCGAAAAATCACAGAAAATCCTGGGAAAAATGGAAAATTACCATATGAACAGTACATTTTCACGAAAGAACCTGTACCAATTGGAGTAGTTACTGTTCAAATTAGTATTTTTCCCTCATAAAGGAATTTGTAAGCTTCAAATAGAAGTTGGAACCACTCAATTTTGATTTTTCTAGAATTAGTTATGAATTTTCAAAGTTGGCCCAAAAAGATGTGAATAGTAACTCACAAAAATGAAAGTTTTCATTTAGTTCCTTTTGACAATTTGATTTACTTGAGGCCATTAATTGGTTCCAAATCATTATAATGGAAGCTAAGAGGGATAAAGAAGAGGTGTTACACCACGCGAAAGGATCATTCCCCGTTGCCCTTTATTGATCAAATGCTTGAGAGGCTAGCAGGGAAATCACATTATTGTTTTTTAGATGGGTTCTCAGGGTACTTTCAAGTACCAATTGCACCTAAGGACCAAGACAAAACCACATTTACATGCCCTTTTGGCACATTTGCATACCGAAGGTGCCCTTTGGGCTGTGTAACACTCCAGGGACTTTCCAACTCTGCATGATGGCAGTTTTCTCTGAATTTCTAGAAAAATGCATGGAGGTTTTCATGGACGATTTTACTATTTACGGGGAATCCTTCGATGATTGTTTGACTAGCCTTGAAATGGTTTTAAAAAAATGCATTGAGAAAAAATTGATCTTGAACTTTGAAAAATGCCATTTCATGGTAAATGAGGGAATCGTTTTAGGGCATTTAATTTCGCAAAAGGGTATTGAGGTGGATAAAGCAAAAATTGAAGTGATCTCTTCATTACCTTACCCAAATTGCGTGAAAGATATCCGATCCTTTCTTGGTCATGCTGGATTTTATAGGCAATTTATTAAAGATTTCAGCAAAATTGCGTTACGTCATTCTAAACTACTACAAAAAGATGTAAAGTTTGACTTCAATAACCATTGTAAAGTACCTTTTGATGAATTAAAAAGGAAGCTTGTTTCTGCACCTATTTTGATTGCTCCAAATTGGGAATCACCTTTTGAGCTTTCTTACGATTCTTCTAATTATGCTGTAAGGGTAATGCTTGTGCAGAAAATTGAAAAGGTTACTAGAGCTATAGCTTATGCATCCAAGACCTTGGACCCAGCACAAATGAATTATACCACAACTGAGAAAGGGTTGTTTGCTGTTGTGTTTGCATTAGACAAGTTTAGGCTGTATTTATTGAGCTCTCATGTTGTTGTTTTTACTGACCATGCAGCTGTCAAGTACTTACTGAAAAAGCCTCAGTCAAAACCACGATTAATCAGATGGGCTTTAATCCTTTAAGAGTTTGACTTGGAGATTAAGGATTGACCGAGATCTGTGAATCAAATGGCGGATCACCTGAGCCTATTACCTGATGATACCAAGGGAGTAGATTCTTCTGACTTAACTTGTGATTCGTTTCCTGATTCACTCCTATACGCTTTAATTATTAGGGAGCCATGGTATGCTAATATTGTCAATTATTTAGTCACTGGATTTACCCCACCTTTTATGACTTCACCTCAAGTGCAAAAGATCAAAAGTGAGGCTCGGTATTACATATGGGACACACCTCACTTGTGGAGGATGTGTAGCGATCAAGTAATAAGGAAATGCATGTCAGATGAGGAATTTGAGCCTATTATCTCAGCTTGCCATTCTATAGTTTGCGGAGGACATTTTAGTGCACGGAGGACAGCTAGAAAGGTGTTGGATTCAGGATTTTACTAGCCCTCGTTATTTAAGGATTCATATTTATTCTGTCACGCTTGGGATAAATGTCAACGCTTTGGGGGATTAGGTAAACATCATGAAATGCCTCAACAACCCTTATTTTTCTGTGAAATTTTTTATGTTTGGGGTATTGATTTTATGGGACCTTTTTCGTCATTCTTTGGCTTTGTGTATATACTCTTAGCCATAGATTATGTTTCCAAATAGATTGAGGCTATTCCTACTAGAAAAGATTATGGCCAAACTGTGTTGAAATTTGTCAAGTCAAACATTTTCTGTAGGTTTGGTATTCCCAAAGCCATAGTAAGTGATAGGGGCACCTACTTTTGCAATAGAATTATGGATAAACTATTTTCAAAGTTTGGTGTCACCCATAAAATCTCTACTGCCTACCATCCGGAAACTAATGGTCAAGTCGAAGTATCGAATAGAGAGGTGAAGCGCATTCTCGAAAAAATGGTTAAACCCTCGAAGAAAGACTAGAGCCTTCGCCTGGAAAAGGCACTATTGGCCTATAGGACAGCGTACAAAACTCCAATTGGAATGTCACCATACCGGTTGGTATTTGGTAAGCCGTGCCATCTTCCAGTAGAGTTGGAGCATAAAGCGTATTGGGGCGGTAAAGCAGTGTAACATGGACATGGAAGCTCTTGGAAATGAAAGGAAGTTACAGCTACAGGAAATGGAAGAGTTATGAATGGAAGCATATCAAAATGCCTGAATGTATAAGGAAAAAACTAAGTTGGTGCATGATAAGGGCATCCTGAGAAAGAGTTTCAATGAGGGCGATTAAGTGCTGCTGTTTAAGGCCTGCTTTAGTTTTAAACCGGGAAAATTCAATGATCGTTGGGACGGGCCTTTCCTCGTAACAAAGGTGCACAATTTTAGTATGGTAGAGCTCAAAGATGAGAAAACTAGAGCTATTATGAAAGTTAATGGACATCTATTGAAGCATTACCACGAGAACTACAAGCCGCCTTAGCTATCAGGTTGTTCCTTTCCTTTACTTACTCTGTTACTATGATTTTGTGTTTCTGTTGCAATGAATTGATGCAATGATGCATGATTAAGTGTGGGAGAGGAACTGTCTAGTAGAGAGTAGAGTAATTAAATTTTTAAATTTAATAAACTCTCCTCAGTTCGATCTTTGACTTTGTTTAGGCCAAGTGGAACATGAAAGGGTGGTTTACTATGAATTGAATGCAAGATTATGTTTTGTATATGTATATATGCTTTCTTTTGCTATTTTCTCAGAATTCCGTTGCATGCTTGCATGAATTTTTGGTATTGCTTGCGAATTCCATGCTTTATCTGCTTGTTAATCTTTCCCTTCAATCATTGAGGATAATGTTTGATTTAAGTGTAGGGGGAGAATTATGATTTTGATTTTCTAAGCATTACCTTGATTTTAAAATGCAATCGGAATTTTTGGAAGGTTAAATGTTGGGCCACTTTGTTTAAAACTTTGGAAATTTTCAAGTTTCTTTACAAATTTTTTGAAATTGTTTTATTTTCAGAGGTTTTGAACTGCAAATTTTGCTCTCTGAACATTTACGCCGCGACCAACTTTGTTTTTTTCCGCAGCGAAAGTAGTCAAAATAAAGCAATTCACCTCTCGGGTGAGTTTCGCCGCAGCGAAACCATTTACACACATAATTCACCTCTCGGGTGTGGTTCACCGCGACCAACTTTGTGGTTAGCCATGGCGAAACTTCAGTGTAATGCAATAAAATTCAATAAAAAAATTAAAATTAGGTTTTGAATTTTAAAATAAAAGGTTCCTCTTACCTGTGATCTTCATAGACAATGCATTGGGAAGTTGATGCATGATTTTAAAGGATAAAAGTTTTTGGTTAATTACGTTTTTCGAGTTATTAGCAAATGATAAGCGTAGATGCAATTTTAAAATGACTCTTTGTGTTTTCAGTTCTTGAGACTGCTTCATTGAGATGTTAGCCTTATCGTGAGGATAATTGGACCTAATTTCATTTTATTAGTGTGGGTCTGTCTTGATTTTTAATCTCTCTAGAACTTGTCTTGATTCTTAATCAAAGCTTTATGATCCAATATTCTGTGAAAATGATAGGGGCCTTCATTTCACCATTGTCACCCTTTTGAGCCATTCACTCTTGAAAACCATCATTTGGAAACTACAATTTTTTTATATATATACAAGCATATTTTGATCAAAGTATGGTCCATACCCTTCTTCTATCTTTAAAAAACAAAAAAGAGAAATAAAGAGAAAAGTAGTATAAAATTTGAATATGTATTTCTCTAAAGTATTGATATAATTAGATTCTTGTGGTGCTATGTATTCAAGGATTTCTTTCCAACATTCCACATCATTATTTGCAACACCCATAATCCATCTTAAACCCCAAAGTCCTCTTGATTCACGTTATATTGATCTTGTGGTGGAGTGGTAGAATAATTACAAGCATATGGTAGAGATTTGATTAAGCAGACCATGAGTGAAATTGTCCTTACATAGTGAGCTGAGAGAGAAACACTTCTAACTTTGAGAGGAAGTCCTAATTCAGTCTCTTGAATTGAACTCTCTCAGGGATCGAGTTATTATTGTCTCTGCCATTATTCTTGTTAATTCCTTGACGAATGCTTTTACCAAGTTTTATAGTCCTGGATTCATGAGAATACATTCTTGATGCATTGATCATTTTGAAGTTTTGAAAAGCTTTGTCCAGGAGTACAAAGGTTTAAGTGTGGGGGAATTTGATTGAGCTTTATTTATACCACTTTTATACTTGAATTTCCAGAGTTTTTAATTCAATTTTAGCCCTTCTTACCCTTTCTTGTGCTTAATTGGAGATTTAGAGTTGTTGATTTGTTTTAGTGTGATTTTGGGTGCATTTGCCATGAATAATGATATAATTGTGCTTAAATTCCATCATGAGCAAATGATACTTCAAATATTGGCTATTTCGTTTCAGGAACTCTGAACAAGATCATGTGAAGGCAGATCTGGAAAGTTCGCCGTGACGCAATCCAAGTTTGTCGCAGCCAAAGGTTGATCAAGCCAACAATGAACTCTAGGGAGAGGTTCGTCGCGGTGAATATCGCGCATCAGCACCTGACTATGCTCTAAATGGAAAATAACCCGGCCCTCTTTCTTGGATCCTACCCTGGACGGTTAATATGACCTAATTAGGGTAAGTTTCGAAGGAGGAAGAGGAGAAGGCAGAGAATACATCCCATTCATCTTTTCTCTCTACTCATACCCTACGCTCATTCCATTTTCATCTCAACTCCATCCATGATGCTACAATCTTCCATGCGGAGTCCGATTTCACACAATATGAGTAGCTGAGCATTCCCTTTCTTCTTGGAGATGAAGAGAGCCTGAGTTCGAAGTTCCAAAAGGGGAGTATTGGTTTTCAATCTGCATTTATAATATGGATTACATAGTTTCTGAGTTAGGAATTGTAGTTTGTATGTAAATGCTTGGTCTCGGTCGAGCCAAACTTGGATTGTTTGTGTATCAAACTTGTTTTGCGTTTGACGTGGTAGGATGAAGTATCATTTCTACCTATTCAATGAAATCAATATTATTCTCTTCTATCTTCCTAGTTGTGCTTGATTTTAGAGACAATATTGTGTTGAGTTGGATTTTTCACTTTGCGACTTCCATACACACACTAAGTGTTTTTAAAGGGTTTCATGGAATTCCTGACCTAGCCAGTTGTTGGGGTTTTATTTAAGAAACTTAGTGTGAAAACCGATACTTTCCCTAATCTTTTGCGAACTATGACGGTTTGATTCATTTTCAAGAGGAACTTCATTATCCATACTTTACACTTCAATTTTGTTTTCACTGCTTTCTCTAAATCAAAAATACCAAAAAGAAGTTTTGTTTTTGTAATTAGCTTTAGGTAGATAGCAATTTTGAATCCAAAACGGATTTAATTTGCAAAGCGAACATCATCGTAAACTAGTAAATAGTGATACATAAATAGCTCCAGAGAGAACGACCCTAGGGTTGCACCCTGTGGAAGCCTTGGAAATCACAAGTCTTTTTGATCCATTTTCAAGGGCTAGACAACGACAAAGTTTTATAATCTGTGGCTTAGTCGGATAAGTTCTTGAGAGCAAAAGTTAGAAAGAGAGAGATTTAGAGTCAAGAATCATGTGCAAAACACTCCTTATGTTGTAAGGAGTAAATTGGTATATAGCTTGTGATTGTTTGGTTGTTGTTTTATGGTTTTGTAAATTTTGGAATGGTAAACCCAAAGGGGAGGTTCTTCAAAAAATTTTAATGGATGTAGGAGAGTTGTATTCATGTTATATAACCCATGAAAATGAGTTTGGGAACAAGAATTTGTGATTGTATAAGTTGAAAGATTGAGAAATCAATTTTTCTCTTCTTTTGGGAATTTTCGTCCAGATCTGGGAAGGAAGAGAAGGAGTGTATTTTTGATTATTTTAGTGTTTCCATTGGCTTTAAAATGAGAAATTGTGTAGGGATAAGTGAGGCAAGGAATTAGGAACCATTAAAAATCAATATGACAAGCTTAAACACTCTAGGATTCAAAAGAACTCAAGAGGAAGTTTAATGAAGTTTTAAATTGATTGTTGCCTTGGTAATGGCTTATAATTAATAGCCATAATGTTGTGAATTATGTAGGCAAGTGTTTGGTGCAAGAGGATAATTTCCAAGGGGTTCAAGGAGTAAAGGTAAGGGAAAGTTAAGGAGTAAAGGTAGCAAGACATTCTAACTTAAACTAATTAAATTGTTGTGAAATTGTTTTGGAATTGTGCATGACTTATTTTATGAGAATGAAAGTGTGAATATGTGCTTGGTGTGCTATTGCCATATGCATATACATGTCTCATGTTGCACATTCATTTCATCATGCATTCACACTTATGTTTGAAACAAGGTCATGCATTTTATGAAATATGTTAGAAAGTTTTGCTATTGGGATTTCTTTGAAATCTCATTCTTTCCTAATAACATTTTCTAGGTGGAAGCTCATACAAGGGTAAAGAGAAAGTGAATGATGTTTGAAGCAAGTTTAGTGTATGCATTTGATAGTGTTTTGAGGATGTAAAGCTAATGCCACTTTTATTCCAAGTAGTTATGTGAATATGTAACTTAAACTCCTACATGAATTGTGGCTAAGTAGTAGTGAAAGCATGCTTTAGTTATACTCAAATGCATGGTTAATCATGATCAAATGAAATTAAAAGTGGACATGCTTAAATATGAGAATATGAAATGGTATGTTTGAGTAAAAGGTGGTTAGGAAGTTGGTCAAACCATGGACTTTTGGTTGACGTAAAACAGGGCAAATGAACTCCAAATAGACTGAAATTTTCCAGAAAAATAGTTCATATAACAAGATTTAAAACGAACCAAATTTAGAGTTTTATACGTAAAGAAATGATTTCCAAAGTTTGAAGAAGATCCTGGAAAAACCTGGGAAAATGAAAAATTACCAAATGAACAGTAGTTTTTCACACAATAAAATGTATTGATTGGGCAAGTTTCTGACCCAATGAGTATTTTTCCCTATAGAGGATCTTATAAGCTTCAATTAGAAATTGGAACCACTAAATTTTAATTTTTCTAGAATTAGTTATGAATTTCCAAAGTTGGGCCAAAATTTTGTGAATATAACCCCAAAAGTTAAAATTTCAGATTTGATTTCTTTTGGCTTTTTAAGCTATTCAAGGCCCAAGAGTGGTTCCATATTGATATAAAGTGAGGCCAAAGGGATTAGTTAAGGTGTGTTACATGGTGGGCTTAGATTCTAATCTATCAAGGGTGAAGATAATATATTCAAACAAGTGTAAAACCATCATGTAAGATTCAGGTGTACCTGTAGATTCTGAGTATTCTCAAATACCCACGCGACTTAAGGATCACAAGTTTGGATCCTTAATGGATACACAACAAATGCATAGAGAAAAGGAAGAGAGGAGAGGAGAGTTGTTACAGAGAGAGCGGGAGAGAGTTTTTCAGAGTGGTTTTCTGTACGTGTGTTGTGCGGTTGTTGGATAACCTTGTATTTAATATCCAAAAACTAAAATTCAAAAAGCACAACTATCCCCTCCCTCTCTCTGCATAATTGTTCCCACTTCTATTTAAGTTTTGAATTATAAAATTATATTTTAGGAATTTTCACTTATTCCCACAAGAGTGCTTATTTATGCATCCATCCCAACACATGGTTTTGGGCTTAATCCATCAAGGTGGCCCATATTCTAAGATCTCCCACTCACACTTGGTGGATTAGGAATTGTGGGCCTCGTCCTTTCCCACTCCTTTTGTAATATCCAGGTTTTCAGTAACAAGATATAAAGGCTAAATAGGTAGCTTAAGGTAAGATATGGTCTCAGAGAACAAAAGGAAAGGAAAGGAAGGAAAAGAAGAGTGAAAAATACAAATTGCCTAACATAGTAATACAAGGGCAAAATGGTCATTTTACAAAAGTAAAGGGCAAAAGAGGTCAAGAGGAAAAGTCAAGGGAACCAAGTGCCAGTTAAGAATGGGACTAAAGAGGTATTTTGAGAAGTAAGGGATCGAATGCCATTTAAGAAGTTCAAGGGCATTTTGGTAAATAAGTGAAGTCAGAGGGCATTTTGATCAAAGATTGACAAAAATACAGAAAAATTTGCAGAGTCCCAAAAGATAGATAAAAATTCATGGAGCAATAAATGAAGCCGATTCAGACCAGAGTGACCAGAATAACCTTTACGGAAATTTTAAAGGTTACTTAATATTTGGATATTTAATAAATAATTAGATAAATTTAATTATTTAAAATATCCAAAGACCTCAAATATAAGATATCGCAAGGGAATATAGCTCAGAAATTCTAGTATGTTACAAAATTATTCACAAGAAAAAGATAAGAGTATTTTCCTCAATAGAAAAATTAAAGCCCGGAAAAACCCCGACAATAGGGTTTCATTGAAAATTAATTACAGCAATTATGGAATAATGGGGAAAGAAAAAATCATGGAGGTGCCTTATGAATTTTGGGAATTTTTTATGATCCTAGACAGGTCAAGTAAGCAAAGGATTCCCAAACAACATTTCCAAATCGAGAAAGTAACTTTATAGATATTTAAAGTAACTTTATTTGCGTAAAGTAAATTACGGGGCCAAGAATGTGCCACGTATCAAGCAATTGTGGTAACATGGAAAGGTGTGAAAGATATTTTCACCATGTGGTAGAATAACTCAAAGTTAAATTATTTTATCAGTCCAAGCGGGTCCCGAAATTAATGAAGCATGTGTCATTTTTTTAAAAAAGGAAACTTCCAAGAAAAGATAAGAAAATGGATAAAAGGCCTAGATTTAATCACATGGCAAGATCCTAACCCACCTAGCTATGATTTATACTCTTGGATGGTAGCGAAAATAAAGGGCCAAGATTTAAACAACAATCTTGTAATTATACCAAAGTTGAAGGGCCAAATGGTAAATTAAATGGGGTATATTTTTTTAAGTGTTTAAGCATATAGGACATCCAAAACATGAGGAAAAGAGAGGAAAGACGAAAATGGAAGATGAGAAGGGAAAGAGAGCAAAATCCAACACAAGATCAAGGTAAGTTGTGATTTTGCTATGAAATCTTCCATATTTATTCCCTTTTAGCCTTCCTCTTCCCTTTAATCAGTTTATTCTTGCCCATTGAAGTGTGTATCTTGTAATATCCATAAGTTACGATGTTGGCCAAATTAAATGCTAATCCAATAGCTAGAAAATGAAAAGAGAAATCAGAGGTAAATAGTACAGAAAGAAAGACTATAGGCCGGAAGTCGTAAAGATAGACCTGGCTTAGTACACGGAGTTCCGTAGGAATTCCAGAGTTAAGAAAAATTGTCCAGAGTGATATGAGGATGGGAAAACCTTCAGGAAAGGGACCCATATGTCATTTAATAAAAGACAAGGACATAAAGGTCTTTCAGTATCAAAAGTAAGGGCAAAACAAGTAATTTTAGAAAAAGTAGAGAAAGTAAGGGCAAAATGGTAATTATGAGAAAGTTAAAGGGCATTTTGGTCATTTGACAGAAGAAAAGTCATAGGCAAAGTCAAAAAGTCAACCAGTTGACCAAAATATCAGCAAAATTTACAGATGCCCAAAAGATAGATCTCTACTTACCGGTCGCAATGACGTAACACGGATTTTTCCAAATTCGGACCTGATTTCCGTCTACGGAATTTTGAAGGGCAAAAAGAGGAAAATTAATTATTTGAAATATCAGGAGCTCTTCAAAAATTTGGAGAAAAATATGGAAAATCCAGTGAATTATGTAGTAATTAATAAAATTATTATCCGGTATATATTTAAGACGATTTTCCCGAAAATTGGGAAAAATACCCGAAAAATACCCGAAAAATCCCCGGAAAATAATTATTTCAAAAATTAATTTTGGAAAATCTAGAGGGCATTTTGGAAAAAGGAAAAGGGCGTGAGAATCAGTGAAAAATATAGTATTTTTAAGGCCCTAAAAGAAAATTGCTCTCCGATTGTTCCGTTTCAGGGATTTTGGACAGGATAAAGTAATCATGTAAAAATGGAGATAATTAAAGGGTATTTTGGGAATAATGATTTTATTATATTCAAGATGGAATTATGAAGATTAAATGAGAAAGAAAATATCTCCAGAAAAGTAGAAAATGATTTG